>JAPQRQ010000017.1:6371460-6389408 GCA_037367365.1 Apogon talboti
GCAACAGTTTTTTCAGATGCATTCTTAAAAAATTTTATGGAATGTCATTTGCGGTGGACAGTTGTTTCTTTTTTTTTCCATAAAGCTGTGAATTTCTTGTCCTCATACGTGGACAGTGGGTCCTAGGAGGTTAAACACTTTATTTGAGCAAAAGTATTTACATTGCACCACTGCGTGTCGCTACTCACACTACAGTTATCCATCTTCACGCTAATGACTCAAGGCAATTATACTGTTAATAATTCACAATTAAGCAATGAATGAAACACTTTCTCTAGAGGTGACAAAAAGTTTCCCCCAGGTCATGTATTATTCAGTGTCATTACACACTAGTCTGGTGCTTTCTGTGATTGGAGTTGTGAAAGTGCTGGCTTCCCAGAGTTTTGGGCTCTGGCTAGATATGAGCTGCAGTGGTTTATTATCCCTCCACCTTCTGTCAGGAGGGATGACAGGCTAGTGGCTAAATATACTCCTAAATATTCCTGACTGTCAGCCGCAGTTCTGCTCCTTGTTTAGCACTAAAGTGGGTCTGCGATATATAGATTATTTCAAATGAGCACATTGGTCAATCCTGTTGATGACAGAAATAAAATAATATGGGACTTTTAAGGTGCAGAGTGCAGGATTTAAGAGAATGTATGTCCTAAATGGAATACTATTTATTTTTCATTTGTGTATAATCACCAATAATAAACAACTTATGTGTTTTTTTGGCTTAGAATGAGTCTTTATACTATATCTATATAAAGTCCTCTTCCGTGGAATCAATTTCTGCAGTAGCTCAGCAAACTGAACACTTCCTCTAGTTGCATCCTTTTGCATTTCAGCCCTAACTGCACACAAGGCACTTAACGTTCTCCTGGTTGCAGTCTAAAATTTCACCACCAGATGCCACTAAATGCTACACCTCCCCCTTTAAATACTGTCAAAGTGTTTAGATAATGTTAGGCTGTCCTCTGGAAAGGTTGAACTGTGAAAAGGTTGAACTCTTTTTGTGTCGTCTTCAGGTGGAAACTGTGACAGACTCTGAGACTGAAGCAAAAGGCCTTCCTCAGTTTCATTCTATAGGGATCCAGGTGGAGGACCGTAAACGGTGCGTGGGACAAACAGGTTTTAGAGTACATTTGATGAGTTTAACTTTTCACTGTTGTCAAGCCAATATAATTCATTAACTGTATCATCCCTGGCACTTTTTGTACTCCATAAGTTAGAGATAAATGTATGTACAGACGGTATACCTCATACTCGTGTCTAGAACCACCACAATGTATCTACCTAAAATGGCCAGATGGGTCAAATTTATCCATACACTATTTCTAGTCCACAAACATGTCCCATATCGTTGTGTTAAATAGTTCTCTTTGGTAAGTGATGTCAGGGTATAACATAAGTTTGTTTAATCATCCCCTGTGTTTTGGTTGTCTGGTTTTATAATTAAAGCACCTTGAAGAGCACTGAATTGGGTATCGGCATATTTGTTTGGTTACATCTATATTTAGCATTGTAAATGACATATCTGCCAGGTAAAACAAATGCTGTTGTCTAAAAACCTAGAATAGTTACATATAAATGATGCAAAAATCAGTGCATTTCTATAAGGGTACATTTGACCTGGTGGCTGATGCCCATATTTAAACTGGGGTTTATGTTGACTGTATTAAGCGAAACGAAATGTTACATAATAAAATTTTACTACAGTTGAAAACTAGGGGACTTCAACATTTGATTAAAACTGAGAAATAATTCAGTAATTCACCTTGCTAAAATAAGTGCCATTTTTTACCTAAATCATTAAATACTAAGTTTTTTTTGTTTCCTGAAAAAAAAAAGAAAAAAAAGAAAAATGACTCAAACATTTACTTTGGGAAGGTGACAATTTATAAAAGAGATGCAGGTAAACTTGACCCATTGGCGGTGCTGGCGTGAAGGATGTAATTCTCTTCTAAAGTTACAACCTATTTTTGTATAATGTTTGTTTTGTCTTGTGACCTTCAGGCATGGGCGGTTCAAGCGCTCCAATAGTGTGACCACTGCAGTGCAAGCAGACCTGGAGTTGGAGGGCTTCCCCTCTATGGAGGACAAGGGCCTGCAGTTCGGTGGTGGCTTCGGGCGTCACTCTGAGCCCAGTACGCCCACGCAGTACGGAGCCATCCGCACAGTGCGCACACAGGGCCTGTTCAGTTACAGGGAGGACTACCGGCCGTCCAGTGGGCCGCCCAGCCCGCAGCCTGAACCCTGGTTGGTTGAACCCAGCCTGGAGAGCACCGAGACGGGCCGGGTGTCACCCATCCGCAGGGACGGCAGTTGGTTTATGCAGCTCTTACACAATGAAACCAAGAGGTTGGAAGGATGGTGCAAAGAGATGGAACGAGAGGCTGAGGAGCATGACATGTCAGAGGAGAGTGAGTGTCCTGAAGGAAACGACAGCTGCACTGTCAAAAGGGGAGGGGGTCGCATCTTTACACTGATTCACAATGAGTTTATTCTTTAGTTTAATAATACAACAAATTCTCCAAGAAACCTTAATTAGAAATCCCTCTTTAATCTTTTTTTTTGCTTGTCAGTTTGACAGCTAATACAGAAAATGTTCACTGTGGCTGCAGAGAATGGATGACGCGCATATAGACGGCTCTGATTGGAAATGTTAAAATCCTCAAATTGATGTTTTCAGTATGCTCAAAAAGGTGACATTAATTCCATTTTCCTGAATTTAGAAGTTGAGATTCATCCGCCTGAGGCAGGACGAAGCACAGCCCGGTACGAGGGACTGTTGTCATCTCAGAAAAACACAACTTGGTTTCCTGTTCAGTTGACTCTGTCGGTGGTGGCAATTAACCCACAACAAAGTGAATTTTCTTCACATATTTGATCTGTTTTACCAAATGAATGATTGTACTAAAATATTGTACTTCAAAAATATTTTCATTTGGATGATATTTGGATTCTCGTCGTACCCAAAAGCAGTGATATCTCACATATCTCTGAGACTGAGGTTTAGAAATTCACCAAACTCAGACTGTTTGTGCACAGGCTGATGATGCATCCAGTGAAATGAGTCATCAGCATCCCTGACTATTACCAAAGTATGCTCACTTAAACACGCAATGACATTCAGCACTCAAAATATAAATATATTCATGTATTTGCCTGGAATTTTTAAAGTCCAATTGCCACAAGGTGTAATTTCCAGGTAATAGTAGAGCTTGTTATTTTGCAGTTAACCCTCTGGTGTCCCTATAGCGCCTTATAGACGGAATGAAAAATCTAAAAAAAAAGGGAAATGAAGAAAAGGAAGTTTAAAGAAAGACTTGAGCATACCTTGACTTAAATGAACGATCCAGACATTTAGAACAAACATTCATCATTCCCTACATTTGTTTTCTCTACCTTGAGGTTATCTCCAGTGTTTGCACGGTGCTAATGAAGTGTGGAATTTAGAGTAAGGTTACAATTTCTATTTCAACAGAAAATAGTGACGGAGGGTTAATTGCCACCACCAGAGAGTCAACTGAACTGAGATGACAACAGTCCCTCGTACCGGGCTGCGCTTTGTCCTGCCTCCGGTGGACGAATCTCAACTTCTCAATTCAGGAAAATGGAATTAATGTCCCCTTTTCGAGCATACTGAAAAGATCAATTTGAGCATTTTAACCTTTCAAATCAGAGCCGTCTATATATGCGCGCCATCCATTCTCTGCGGCCGCAAGTGAACGCTCCCAGTATTAGCTGTCAAACTGGCTCTGAAAATCAGAATCGTGGGAACATTTTGTGAGCAGATTGGATCCTTGTGAAAAACTGTCAGACACTGCTCAACATGTTTGCCTTTGCCAACCTGCCAGTGATAAAACCGGTTTCTTCCTGTGTCTATGTGTGTCTACCAGTCCTAGGAAAAATCCGTAGTGCCGTGGGAAGTGCTCAGCTCCTAATGTCTCAAAAGTTCCAACAGTTTTACTGGCTATGTCAGCAGAATCTGGTGAGTGGACCTACGTGCTGTTAATATGCTTTACAGTAAAAACACAATATGTTTGGGGGTAAGTTGCTGATAGGTTTTATCTTTCTCTGGGCTTGGAGAAGGTGCTGGGCACTTGTGCGCTTCCATAAATAGACCTGGGCGATCGATAGCGAAGCAGTCCCTCTGCTGCTATTGACCCTGCAGTAAACCAAAGGGGAATTCCAATAGGAAGCAGCACCTGTGTGGAGACTATCCATTAATGCACACAGGCAGGGCTCAGAATGGGATCTCAGAGTTTGAATAATGGACTGCCACACTGTCTCACTGTTTAGCCCTCATGTCATGTCGAGTGGAAATTCATACCTTTTCTAATGCTAAGTATCCACAGAGTCAGCATAGGCTAGAAAATCCTGGTGTCATAAGTGGGCATGTTACTGGAGATACAGTGGAGAGAGACAGTGAGAGACAGGCAGCCACTTAATCACTCAGCAGAGCTCATTCTGTTTTAATGAAATGCAAAACCTGCGGAGGTAGTAGAAATCCGTCTACCCTCTCACTTACCTTACGTTGTTTTTTTTTTGTTTTGTTTTTTTTTTTTTGTGTG
Organism: Apogon talboti; assembly: GCA_037367365.1. Lineage (NCBI taxonomy): Eukaryota > Metazoa > Chordata > Actinopteri > Kurtiformes > Apogonidae > Apogon > Apogon talboti. The sequence goes on from JAPQRQ010000017.1 coordinate 6,376,017, forward strand.
TGTGAGTGCGTTGCTCACTTGACGCTGGAGTTGGGGCACGCTCAGTCCCTCTCTCCCCAGAAAATAACATGATGAATTAAGTCTAGCATTGGTAGTGACAAGCCTTAGATTGGCCTGAGCTTTCAGACGTGTCCTCTGTGTCCCTGCTGGACGGAGGAGGAACTGCATGATGTGGCTGGAAAAAGATCTAAATGTGCTTTGAAGGTTGATTTGATAGACTTTAGTTTGTCCTCAGATCAACCTTTTGCTGTGTTTTCTGACTATTTCATTCCTATTTTTCAGTGCCATGGCTCAAATAAAAACAGTGTCATTAGTTATTCTTTGTGAGAGGTGAATAGCGGCGTATTTATTTTATTAACAAACACTAGTTCATATGCACACGTGGATCATTACAGACATATTACATAGGTAGTGTGGTGCAAATTAAGTGTAAATTTGGCCAAAATATTGGGAGTTTGAGGTAGTAGCTAGAAAATCCCCTGAAAATGTCATTTATTGCAAAGATTTACCATAAAAAGTGGATAAATGTATATTTATGTATATATTATCACCACATTTCCTTCTGTTTTGGCCCCAATTTTTTCAATTATACTGAATTAGGTACAAAGTCAAAATATTTGTCAGTCCTGTATAAAGTACACCAATCCTGCTCTTGGAAATATTTAAGCTAGTTTTAAATACAGGGATCAGGAGTTTAACTAGACAGATTTATTGATGAATTAAGTAAGATAAGCACAGATATTTAACTGAACAGCAACCATCTGTGGCTTAAATGGCTACTTTTCTGAAGTGTTGGATCACCATTGAACCACCAGTATGCTCCACATACTTTAAAAACTCATGCAAAGACAAGTTTCTCATGTTATTTGGACACTTCATGTGTAGATCCTGACTTTATGTATAACTGATTTTTTATAATTTTCTCATTTGTGCCAATAAAATGCTGTGAAATACTCAGGAAAGGTTAGATGTGGACAGTAATCTGAAAACATCTAAAATATCTATGTTCAATTTTGTAAAATAGTTAGACATTAAAAACAATGATTTGAACATTTTTATTTCTTTACAATTCATTTACAAACAGACTATGTTACCAGGTGAAAGTGAAGTTTTTCAGAATCAGATCATGTGTTGACACCTGATGCTGACTGATACCAGGGAGAAACAAACGAACTGAGATGGATTCAAGAGCTGCTGTTGTCTTATCTCATAAAGGCTGCTGACAGGTGTCTCCACATAACTGACCCAGTGCTGTGAGGCTGGGACTCAGAGATGGTGCTACACTGCCACCCAGTGGTGATAGTGGTGAACTGGAAATGTTGATATGAACATTGGAAGTATGAGAAGGTTATGGCTCAGAGCATCGGGGTTGAAGTTAAGGTCACATATACTGTATCAGATTAAATATATGGGATAACGCTGCATATTTATTGGTATTAAGTCACAAAATTAACCCTTAAACCTTTATCAAAATGAGTTTAAATTCACCATTAGTATTGAAAGGTTCAGAGATGTACTATGTTATTCCATTTCAATCCAAAAACTGCATTTTGCCTTGTGTTTTTTGCCCTTCACCCACCTTCCGTTCAGGACCCCAGTGCCATGCCCAGACCCACATCTCAGGACCTGGCTGGATTCTGGGACCTCTTGCAGCTTTCCATCGATGACGTCACTGCCAAGTTTGATGAGCTGCAGCAGATCAAGAGCAACCACTGGCAGCTGGTGGAGAGCCCAGAGAAGAAGGTAACACTGTCAAAAAAAAAAAAAAAGAGATATGAGATATGATTAAAAGACTAAAGGTTATTTTCTATACCAGTCCTATGCCTTGGTATTAGTCAGGTGTTCAGAAAACTAAAATAATTGCTTATTTCTAGTAAATTCATGGGCCATTGCTCACATTGTACTTCAAATACTTTGAAGTTTGGTGCTCAGAGCTACAGGCCTCATTATTGGGTGAAATCTGTTCTGAACATCAAAGAAACACTAAGAAAACTTGTAACAGGTTTTCATATAAATAGGTATTGCTGAAAGTTGACACAATTTGTTACCTGAATGAAGAAAAAAAAAGTATATCCAGTAATTTTTTACTTTCTTGTGGCTAAATTTTGATTCTGTACATATTATATGCATATATAGTTTTTAATGGAAGATGTGACATTCACTGCACATATGTAAAAATGTAAACACACAACAAGAAATGATCCATAAGGAAATACACAGTTGTAACCTGATCCATATTTATTAGCAAATTAGTAAATATGAGTTAATGAAAAGTCATATTTATACATTCTTAGTGGGATTTTCAGACTCCCTGTTGCCACACCAACAAATTAGAAAAAAACGTGACTTTATATACAACAATAAACATGAAGGCATGTCCGTAAGAGAAGTGTCTGTGGACAAAGGAGCTGCATTTGTAAGAACATTATGTGTTTACAGACAGACAAGATCCTTCAGGGCCTGTGGATAATTACCATCACGCTGCAGTTGAAGGTGTAGGGAGTTGTGTACCTCCAGCAGTTAACAGGCACATTACGAACCCTGCTAAACCAAACCCTAACAGTGACACAGATGCTTTCATTTGGGTTTTATACCAACAGGGGGTCTGCAGAGCAATCAGCTTGTATGTCAATGAATTCACGACAAGTACGACCTGCAGATCTCAGGTTATTAGTAATAATTGCAAAGGTCGCCTGTGATGTTAATGCTGTGTGAATCGACCAGGTCATTTGTAATGGAAAAATGGAAAAATCAACATTTGGGATCTGGAGCCACATGGTTTTTTTTGTCTTACTGTATTTACTTTGCCTGTTTCCTGGTCAAAAACTCAGAAGGCTGCACTGGTAATTACAAATTAAAGTGCTGTGGGTGCAAATTCAGAAGCCTCATAAAGAACCAATTCACTGAATGCAAAGAAGAGCCAAATCTCAAAAGATGATGCGATGGATGACGTGCATGGCAGCTACAGTAAGGAGCATTGTTCTATTTTCAATAAGGCCGACAGTTATCTGTAAGTGGCAGTCTATTAATAGTGTGCAATGACATCAGATCTGGGGGATAATGTTGATGAATTAAAGCAAAAAACAGGCTTAGTCCAATGCATATGCACAGTTCGGAACAGTCATGGGGTTATGTACCGTCTGAGTCTGCAGGTTCTGTCATATGTATATAGTCCTGTGTTAATAGGCCTTAGTGTGGGTGACATTCCCATACATTTGCAGGTGTATCACACACATGTACTCTACAATATTACACAACACCCGTGTCTGCTCACATGCTTTTACACTCCATATCCTCTCAAAAATAAGTGTTTAGTCACATTTCTTCGCTGTAATCTCTGAGTTTCATTGTGCAGAATGTGCTGAGTTTCATGCTGTCAGGATGTTTGTGTTCATCTGCAGAAGGTGGAAAGTGTCTCAGTGCTCGTCTAAAATCTGAGCCTGAGGGATGAAAGCTAGAAGGAAAGCAGCAGGATTTGTTATACCAGATATTTTGATCAAACATGCGGTTTTTAAAAGTGTTATGTGAAAACCTTAAGCAATCACTGAACATAATCTCTCTAATCTCTTTCAGCAGAAAAGGAAACATATTATGTCAAATCTTAAATTTTTCCAAATGTGTGATTTGCAAATTGGAGGAGGCATTAATTTCTAGTAACATTTAGCATTTTTGTTGAAAAATTATATCAGACATTTTTATTTGAGGTAAAATATTTGTATTTTTGTCATTAAATATGTTAACAGTAGATTTTTTGGTAATCTACCACATTTAACACTGTTAAATGTGTGTCACCATTTTATTTGTCTTGATTTTACTGATATCTCTAATCGATAATGAATTTCTTGTAAGCATTTAATTCATCTGCACTACTTTACCAGTGGCTCTTTTTAATGCCTTACCATGAAATTGAGCCACTCTGACAGTGTTTTATCTGCCTCTTCATATTACTTTTACTTTTAATGTTAGCTTATCACTGCCTCCCGACTCAGTGTTTTGTCATGATTTAATAATAACACAAAATAACAAGCGATTTTACTGAAATGAGAAAAAAACAACAACTGCTCAGTGAGTCAATAAAAGGAGAAAGAGCCTGCTTTCTGCTTACAAGTCACTTTCACTTTATAGCTGAGCAGTTAATAAAGACAGACGACCATAAAGAGCGATCAATTTATATTGTGTTACATATGAAAGGTCTATAGAGTCTATAATGTGGCAACTGTCCATAACTCTAACAGTTATTTTAACAATAGGCTATTGACTGAAATGCTCCTTAACAGGCATTAATCAGATTATGTGTGATACAATACTGCAATAATGCTGTTTACCTTGTGATGTCTGTGTGCCTGTGATCGAGCCTAAAACTTCCACCCAACGCCGATTACACTGTAATTCTTGGGTCCTTTTGTTTAACTCTACTACTACTATTGTGGTGACTTCCAAATGAATTTTTCTCTACATTTAACTTTTCCTTAGTAATTTATCATCATTTATATTATATATTATAATACTGTCCTCTGCATTTTTTAGTAAATATCAGGTATTTTCCTATATTTAATTACTGATCATGTAGATGTTTATAAAAGCTAAGAATAAATCCAAAGGATTATTATATCACAAATGAGAAAACTGAAGAAAAAGTGACTTTTTCAGCAAAGTCTATGATTAGTGTCTACAAACACTACTTTTTGTCAAACTGCACTTAACTGGTGAATCAATATTTCAGATGACGGTAAAATATGACATTAAAATTACATCACATTTACATTTACAAAGTATTCTTTTAAAAAAATGGGAATAACATGAACAACCATGAACAATTGGAAATTCCTTAAGAAAAATAAGTGCAATTTTAACAGTATTATGTCTCAGCTTATCATTTACACATGTGTATTATAACTCACAGATCACAGTGGGTCTACAAATATTAAAAAGATTTAGTAACAGGCAGAATATTTTTTAAATTACACTTCTCTTAAAATATGCCATGTCATGTTATTCACATTTTTACACTAAAACACAGAAAAATTTGGAGTTTTCATTATTTATAGCTTATCATGTTATTATTTCACTGTTTCGACTCACTTGAGATTGAATTGGTTTGTATGTGGCCCCTGAATTACAATGATTTCGACATCTTGGATTGTTCATATCTTCAGTGAAAGTTTTGCATTTCACAAATTCATCCCGTGGCCCAGATTGGACCCTTTGGCGGGCCGGTTTTGGCCCCTGTTGGAGGTAATTTGCAGTATAAGTAGATTTGAACTGCCTTGTCTCATGTCCTAAAGGAGAGGAAGTGGCCCCCACCGCTGACGAAGAGGCCGTCGAAGGGGCGTGGCAGCATGATGAGGGAGCGCTCTCTGGACCTTCAGGACCGCCAGCGGCAGGAAGCGCGCAGACGCCTCATGGCTGCCAAACGAGCAGCTTCTTTTAGACAGAACTCGGCCACAGAGCGGGCAGACAGCATCGAGATCTACATCCCAGAAGCCCAGACTCGGCTTTGAGGTCCACGGATTCATCCTCCGCTCCTGTCGTCCACCTCCACCCAACACCAGCTCCTGGCGTCACGTCCAGCCTCCTTCTGTCACAACTCTGTCATCCGTCGCCATTCTCTGGGCTGTCGCTGCTGAAGCTACACTAGGCAAGATTTATGTGGAAAATACATCCTCCTTAAACGCCAAAATGACAAAATGGCACTGCCAGACGGAAGGAGGGGTTAACTTTGATTCTTTAGTCAGACGTAAATGCTTTCCACGCACGCAGGAAGCAACAACATGCAAATTTATGGTAAAACCCAAACTGGACACACTGACATTAGCCCTTCTACTGGTTGTCTGTTTGGTTCAAAGTGACCACAGGACAGCTGGAGTGTTTTGTTTAACGAATTTGATTTAATTTTCAATGTCAGAGCCGACAGCATGTGAAGTTGCCTAGTGTAGCTTTAAGCCCACACACATCCTGCACCACGAGAATGAGCTGCTATTCCCTCGCATCTACATTTCATTTAATATTAATTTAAACAACATTAGTTTAATAGTCTGCATTATTGCCATCGTCCCACTGTGAGTTCGGGTACTGCTACACCTGCCACAATCAAAAGGAAACAGAAGTTGCGGCTTTTCTAGAGACTCACCAGCAACAGTGGTCGAAAGCAGGTTGTGTGAAAGCAGACAGCGAGGGTCCCCATAGAAATTGATGATATGGTTGGAAAAACCTTGTCAAACTGCAAGGAAAAAGAAAAAAAAAAAACCAAGTGAATTTCACATGTGGGGTATTCTCTGAAGCAGTGTGTGAACTATACCATGTTTTTTGGCAGAGCTCAGTTTTCCACTTTTTTATTTAGTCACAATAAACAGATATTATTAATAAAGATTTTCTGCATCACTATTGCTAATAAGACAATTACAATACAAGCTTAAAGGTTCGGTGTGATATTTAGTGACATCTAGTGGAGAAGTTGCAGATTGCAAGCAACTAAATACCCCTATTAACTCATGTAGAACGGCTGAAAAAAGGACGCACTAACCCTGGTCCACACACAAACATAACAGGTGGCAATAATGGATCTTCACATTGGATGACAACTGCTATAAAATGCAAAAAAGGAAAATAGGAAATCTGTTCTGAGCTGCTAAATATTCCACCTCTGTAGATAGAAACGACTCATACTAAAACAGTCTAACTTTTTTTGTCGAGCCCCCATTTCAAAGAAAGAACCCCAACAAACTTGTAAAAATGGTTCAAATATAGCTTTAATTGAAAGAGAAATCAATATTATTACCGTTCTTTTTTGCTTTGAATAATTTGTCGTGCAAATTAAAAACCACTTAAAGTTTTGGTTGAACTATACAAATAAACTCAGCAAGACTTTTCCAAATAAAAATAGAAAATGTGCAATTATGTTGTTAAAACTAAAACAACACATTTTTTTCAGTAAAAAATAATTAATATTTTAACTATCAGTGGCTGCAACCAGTCCGTTTTACATTGCGCATATTCTCAGAAAAATAAATTGCAAACTATAAACTGTGCAAAAACAGAAACATCGCATGTTTTCCCATGTATCTCAGTAAAATACTTGTCCATTCTCCGAACCTACACTCTTCATCTAGTCATGTCAGTGATCACCATGGCAGGGGATTTGTTTGTTGTATGTCCCTAAAATGAGTTTAGGGTGCTCCGATGCCAAAAAATTAGCACCACCTGTTAAATGTTCTGACCTGAAGAAAGTGTAATGGCAGTTTTAGGGTACTGTTTGAACAGTTGCTGTGCTGTTATTTAAATTCCACCCTGTGGTAGGTCAACAGGACATGGGATCTTCTCACCTGGGGTTATCTCTTCCTAACCTCCACATATGCCAATCTATCACATGTAAATTCTCTGGTACTCTGATATCAAAGCAGCACAGTAAGAGGGGAAAAAGGCGGGGTTACACCTCCCTTCTGTATAAGAGGCACAAGCAAATTCCCTGTCTTTGTACTCCTCCTGCAGACTGCTCTACACTCTGTATGATGGGTACCTTTGAAGCTTCAAATAAATACACTAAAAGGCATTGATCGTTTGGGACATCATCTTATTCGCCTCCAATAGCCAAAATTCCACAACAAAAGAAAAAAAAACACCCAGGAGCCCCATGCCCCGCCCCACAAGTCTCCGTCCCACCTGAAAGTTTAAGGTAATATAACTAAGGTAATGAAAATACAAGACTGGGATTATACCATCCCAAAAAAACATTGAATTATAAATATTATATTCAATTTCTGCATTATATCCACCCAAATCCTACACACTGGACCTTTAAGTAAAACATTCTGGAATAATTTGTTTGAAAACATGATCAGAAATCACTGACAAATGTATAAAGCATTTGAATGATCTGTGTTCATCATCATTAATATATTACATAAATGATAACCTAATAATCATGGAGATACAGATACATCATAAAAATAGCACATTAATGTTAACAATCCTCTCAAATTATATAGTTCCCATCCTGCTCTGAAGTAACACTGAACTGTTCATTAAAATACTCTGTCTGGTTTTGGGGTTAAAAGGTCTGAACAGAAGGGTAAAAGTGTGCTCCACAGCTGTCTACAGTATGTGTCCTCCTACATCAGTCTCGTTCATCCATCTTTGGCCAGATTCGCTGCAGCTGCCGACCACTGTTGCTGAGTGAGATCTAAAAATAAGGCTTAAACTCCTCGAGCATGGTTCTGACATTGACACATCTTCATTCACGGTCCTCCATCCCTGTTAGTACTAGACGTTTTTAAAACAAGTATGTTATTTGCTGCTGGATACATTTCCACTGCAGAACAAATATGAATTATTAACAAAAGACAGTTTTGCGCAGCCTGGAAGAGGTGACTGTATCAAACAATGCATTTTGCACCTTATAATATTCATGTTTGTATTTCCAAGGGAAATGTACTTTATGAAGCTCATGTGATATTGTTGCAGTTGAATTGCAAGGACAGATATGGGAAAATTACTACAGAATTTCATGTTCCTCTATAGATCATATGAACTGCACCTTGCGTTTGGTTTTCATTTCTCTCTGGCGGCGTTCAGGCCAAGCTACAGTATTGTGATTCTAACACTTTTAATTCTACCGACTTAGTATCTATCACATGACCAACATCACAATCTACAGTATACATTTAGTATTTATCAAACAGTTGTGGGTTGATTTGGCGGCGCGTTTGTCCTGCTCAGTAAGGGGGTTGTTTCTTAGCGACCATGTCTCATAAACACTCCACATCCAACGTTTTGTTCCAAATGGCTCATAAAAAGAAAAAAAATCTTTTGTGTTGTTCTTTTTGATCTGCTCATGTACGTAGTCTAGGAAAGACAGGTGCAAATGACACTTTAACAATATTCAGTTACTATAGTAAATGGTGCTGCTTTTTACTCTAAAACTGTTGTCCTTTACCCAGTCCTACGTGCACGCACACACACTCAAGGACTTTTTAAACAGAGATTTATTAATATGGTGCCCGCTGTCTCTCCAATGACTTTGTGGTAGATTGTGACTTTAGAAAAGATCATCTTTGCAATGCTCTTGCCCTCAGTGACGTAAATGAGGAGAAGGTTTGATGCTTTCACTTCCTTTCTGACATGCAAAGAGGTTATTTATCGATCGATTGGGAGACATTACAGGCTTTGACATTCCACCAACCTTAAAGTAAAGCGTAACATGCCCACCCTGAGCCAAGGGCATCGTGCTACAGCTGTCTAAACCTACTGTATTGTACCTGTTTATATTTTATACACCAGTGATGAAACCCCTGACCCTACGCAATATATACACGCACCCTCATCCTCATTTTGTTAATCTCCTCCAACCCCAGCTGTGTAAACTAACACCCATATAGGGCCACAAGTATATTATGCTGCACTACGATGTTTAATGTTTCCCTTTTTTATTGGAATTAGAGGCTCTCAGCGGTGAGGAGGAGGACTGTGTGTACTTTGGGAACTTCTGTATTTCTTTGGCAGGTGTGTTACGCGCCGAGACGTCGGCAGGTGGGGAGGGGGCTTCCTTTTGCAGTTGTATTTCAGTTCATGAGTACATCAGTGCTAAATCCGAGACCCTTACCTTAACCAGACAGCCTTAACCAAAAACCACGGTGAATGTAGAGCCCCGAACGACGCAAAAAAAAAAAAAAAACATTACAGAAGAGCAGATGCTGAAAATTAAACCCAATCTGACAGGAAATCAATTGCTCTTGAATATTTTTCTTTTAGTTTAGTCTGTTTTCTTCTTCTTATTTTTTTTTGTTATTTTTTTTTTAAAACAGTGTATGCAAATACTAATATTCAACTATGTATCTCTAAAATGTTTATCTGTTTTAGTTCTATTGACTATTAGACTTCCAAGACCAGTAGATATTAGTTCTAATAGATACATTAGAAATATGAATTAATTTAATACTTTATCAATTGCTTTGTAGATTGAAGTTAAATACAGAAGAAATGATTGGAACTGACTGGTTATAACTACATGAATATGCATCAAAGAATACATTCAATATATTAACATGTGAAATAAAGTGCATTAAATTATTACAGAACCTGATCACATGGCAACAACTTCATTCAGTTAATTAAGTCGCATTAATTCTCTGACATTATCTATTACGGGGCTTTACTTCTAATATAAAACATCCAATCCTATCAGGTCAGAGTAGGAGTCTGTGGTACGAGTACCTCAGTTATGCAGAGAGCAAACATATTCAAAGTCACCTCAGCTTATTATGCTTCTATTCTCCAATGAAAAAGTTGATTTGATGTGAATCACAGAGGTTAATATTTCTCCGGCTTGTCTTGAGGAATGCATCAAGGCTGTCTTTTCCCTATTTCATTTTCTGATGCGATTATTCTACTTGGTTTATGTATTATATTTCTTGAGTAAATGTTAGACTCCCCAGTGATTTACACTCTCACCATCCTTATTATCGTTCGTGGGAATAAGAACATCCTTGACAAAAAGTCCCATTTAGCGTTCTGCAAATTTAATAGCACTCAGTCGGAAGCGTTAAACTAAACAGATTTTCTCCCCGCTATTTAAAACTTAGCGTGCTAGAACACACATCTGTTATTTGTTTGCCGTCTTTGTCCTGCCATCTCCATTTTTTCCCCCCCTTCCCCGTCTGAGTCTTTAAATCTATCTAATCCTTAATGTTTTCGCTCATCTTTGAGCTAGAAGGATAATACTGCAGGCTTGGAGAAGCTAAAGTCCTCATTTATTTCACTGATGCCCTCCTTTAGGTTCCTCTTTTCCCTCGGTGGGACTAACGACAGCTTTTCTGAATTCTGGCAACGGTTAATGGGCTATTTTATCGACTCAACTGCTCTTCCACCTGACTGAGAGTCATGCAATTCAAGTCTACTTCCCACAGACTGCATACTGTGATCCCATCATGTGTAGTGCTTGTTCATCTGGTACTCATCATCATCATCATCATCATCGATAGGGGCTTTTCTTAAAAACTACCTACTCAGATAGAGCGTTTTTCTGTTGTTTTGGTTGGTAAAGATTCCCTTGCAGCTGTTTGAAAGCATTATACTTTTAATGTGATGGTAGAGGATCACAGGGGTTGGTTTAACATATTAAAAAATAAGACACTTTTTTCACACCTGGTCAGTCGACTGAGTGGGAGGGAGTGACAAAGGACGGTGTTATAGCATATATTTACAACAGGGGTTTATTCCAGAAAACAGGTTTAACAAACTCTGAGCCACAAAAACAGCGTCTTATTAAAACTGAACGTCACGTGGATCTGGATTAATTTATATTTATCATATTTAAATAAAATATAGTTCAATAATTTTAGATGGAAGTAGATTTCACTTGGTCTACCTTCTCCCTCCACTTCCACATGTTTCCCTGGTATAACAGGTATAGTATGACCCTGTCTCTGTAGAATGCAGTGATACAGTTGATAATATATCCCTAATAATGCTCAAAATATCATTAGTAAAACTGTCCAGTATCCGCTGAGTAATGGAAGTTGTTTTTGTTTTATCTACAGCGCATTATATGGAATAGAACAACGATCTATTATTATATAACTCATAGTTTGTAGAATACTACATGACATAGGAGAACTCCTTCAGTGTTAGGAGTGTGGGTATGAGGGGATGGGATTGGATTTATTTATTCATTTATTTATTTTTTGCCATAACAAACAAAAACAAAACTAATGCAAAGACCAAATACCTTGTGAAGCAAATGTTCTTTTAAGGTGATAGATTAATGATTTTTATGCAAAAAAAATGGACTTATGTTGTGCTATTTTCTTGGGAATTGTCATCACTTTTGCGCCCCTGTGTATTCGTAGTAGTAGTCTCAAAGAACGGGCTATTCTAAAACTAACAGACTCAGAGTTTTGACTAAATCCACTTTCTGGAATAGACTTCAGGAAAACTGTCCTACCGCTGGCACCAGACTCACAGCTATTGGCTTGAATGAAAAATGATGTCACTTCAGTTGTTTTAGCACTGGGCTTTCAGAAACTAAGATGTCCTCAAAAGTCATAGGGACACCAGCTGCTGTGGGCGGCGTACACACACACACACACCCACACACACACACACGCAGGACGACATCAGGAGTCTAGATATTAAGCAAATGTTCTTCGCGGTATCATGTCGGGCTACTCTATAACCATGGTACCATTTTATTACTGTTAACACGCCATTTCAGATGAAACCCAGCTTCTTCTTCTGTGTCTCATTTCCCATCATGCTTTGAGGGGCTTAGGAGTTTGGCAACTATGTACATGACAAATCCTCAGGTGCCTTACAGTTTGATTCCTATAGGACTCTGTGTAAATGAATGTTTCTGGGTGGAGGTATGTGTAAAATGACTGCAACACCTCTTCGAGTGCAGGTTTGTCCATAATATCATTACAAAGGGCTGGAAACTGGGCTGGGTCAGACTGCAGAGACTCAAACTAATTTACATTTCTATTTGATTCTTCAAACGTCCTACTGTAATGAACTTAGCACAACACAGTTTAGAGGAAACGAAAGGATAATTTACTTATTTTTTTGGTCCTTTTTAAAAACGCGACAGCAGGCGAAGCGCGACGGGAAAAAGGTGAATTGTGAAAAATGTGAATGGATTATCTGAGCGAATTAAGTGTAAAGACAACATCCGAGAACACGTCTGAGCAATTCATAACATAATTTATTATCTCATTTTCCTCCTAGCTGTGATATTCTAACCGTGTGGTGTTTTTTGCCTTCTGGGCATCGACATCGACAGAATCTGGAGACTGACAAAACTTGACCAGCCAAAAAGTGCAATAGTGTTTCATACAAAGACAGGCAGGCTCACCTACAGCTATTTACCTCACGGTTTAAGTGTTTAGCTAACATGGTTCTGGGACTAGTGTAATCTCCACAGGAACACTTTGTCATGCCTGTGTACTATGCAGCGGTACTTCAGAGGGGCTGCAGAGCCTGCAGGCCCCCGGTGCAGATCACATATTCATTCACAGAGCACTGAAAGCACACCATCTAGAAGCAAAAACGCGTGCTGTCATTGTCATGCACCGCAGCGACACGGCCGCACTTTTAGGTCGACTCTCAGTGCGGCTCGAAGACTATTCATGTTGGAGTTCCTTTACCACTTTTCAACGGGGGGGGGGAGGGTTCGGTGTTTTCCTCCCCTTGTTTAGTCACTACTTTAACATCTGTTTCAGCTTTGTACAACAAGGAAACAGCACCATATTTTACCATCATTAATCCTGAAGATAAACCTCAGAGGAGTCTGTCTAGGTGCTGAATCAATCGACTTCTCTCCTTTTCCTAAATTTGCTTTTTTCCTTCTTGGTTTTTACTGACAATCAGCACACACCAAAAGCATCAAATGCACATGCACAG
>JAPQRQ010000017.1:6389621-6410143 GCA_037367365.1 Apogon talboti
ATATATGCATCTTGAGGATCTATTTTAACAGATGAGACTCCAGATTTCATTGAAGCTTTTCTCCTTGTTTCTGATACAGTTGCACTGCAAAGATGTCTTTCTATTGCTTGCTCTCTCTTCTCATAAATCCTGCGACTTCTGGGGACGTAGATGCAGGTGAGGGTTTACGCTGTCGCCACATTTGATGTCATGTTTACGTGAATAACAGGTTATATGAAAGCTCCTCAAGCAATAAGCTTAATTCAGATGGTTCTCTCTTCATTGTGCCCTTGACATTTCTGAGGGTGTTTAGGTGGTTTTCGAGACGACAATTAAGAACTTTTACTTACGCGTAACACTCTGACATATTTAATTTACTTATGTCTACTTAAGTTATTAAAATTTACACCATTTGTTTCATTTTTGGCCTAAATCATCAGTCGTCTCCGCAGCAGCCAAAATAGAACAAAGGGCATTTTTATTTTTATTTTTATTTATTTATTTTTCATTTTGCATCGTGTAATCGCGCTTTTCTCTTTTCAGTGTTTTATGAGGGGAGAGAGCAGTCACAGTTTTGTTTGCCTTTTGGTGGAGAAATGTCTTGTGTTGTGGCTGTGGGTAGAAATAACAAAGGGCCTCTTAAGGGTTTTGGAATGTGACATGAGAAATATTTGATAGCATAAAAAGGTTTGTGGTTAGCTTAAAACTATTTTGAATTGTTAGATATATCAATAATGAGGATAAATATAATGCCAAATATTCAGTATTTGTACAGAAATATACATATATAAATATATAATATATGCCTAATTTAAATGGAACTATTTTCCGCTCTTGACCATGTTTTTGTTGTTTAACGTTTCTTTGTCGACATTATTTTATAAGATCTTCAGATAGCATGCAGGATAGTGAAAATGAATGTATTATTTAGTGTTTCACTGCTGTTCAGTATTACAGCATTCTACAGATCAGTTTGTGTTTGTAACTTTAATTTAAGATGAATATTTCATTTCTAGATTATAAAGGAATTGTAAACTTTCTTTTTTTAAAATGCAAGGTTCAGAAATGGTTTCAACAATTTGTATCATTTCATTATTTTCCTGCTTTATCAATGTGGTTCGGTATATTTTGCCTCCTCTAAGTACTGCTATCAACCATCTGTTGTAAATAATTATGCAAATTAAACTTTTTGAAGAAAACAGCGTGGTTGTGTGACGGGTGTTTTCATTGCTCTCAGCTTGGGGTTCAGTGAAGCAGCTAAACCATGACGTACATGCTAATGCTAATAGCTGCAGTTAATAATAATCACACTTGGGTGTGACTGCTGCTTGTTTTAATCATGATGCAGTGGTGGAAGGTTCTTCTACTGAATATTTCCTTAAGGATTGTGGTTAAATTGTCTACTTTCTTGAGCAAAATAAACTCTATATCCCTTATTGGATTCGCTGAGAGTCACACAAAGCTAAAATACAATCTTGTTTTTCTGAGTTCATGATAAATTGACATGTACATGTTTTCCTTAGGATTCTGATGCTACAGACATATGATGATTTTATAGAATATGATACCATGCACTAGATTAACCTCCTAAGACCCAGGAGCCCCACAGGTTTTTGAGTTTTGGTTTTTTTAATTAAATAATTGCTTATATTGGAAACATCATGATGCAACAGTTTTTTCAGATCCATTCTTACAATTTTTTATGGAATGTCATTTGCAGTGGACAGTTGTTTCTTTTTTTTTTGTATAAAGCTGTGAACATTGGGACATTGGGTCCTTGGAGGTTAAACTGCACAACTGTCTATGAGGGGATAAAATGAGCTTAACATATACACGAGGGTAGCAGAAATATAATTCCAAAAACATCAAATATTACAATAAAACACAGACAGGGATCATATTAGCTCCTGCAGCGTTAACTATTGCTTCAAAATAATCTGTGTAAATTTAGATTTTGACTTGACTGTGTTCTAGTTTTAAAATGTGCAGTAGGCTGAGAACAAATATTGAAGACAATATTTGAGCTCAGCACTCATGTTAAATGTTTTTAATTAAATATCAGCTTTACTGTCCAAACTGCCGCCTTTCTATAAAATGTGCATTAAAATGGTTGAAATATTTATGCAGTTTTTTTCTAAAACAAATATGAAGAGTAGAAGAATGTTTATCCGTATATTGTACATGCAGATACATCGCACACTGCAGACTAGAGGCAGTCGGCTGCCATATCAGGCAAAATGGGCAGTCGAGTGCCTTGCCCAAGGGCACATTAACTGACAATTTCTCTCGGCTCTGGGAATTGAACCAGCAACCCTTTAGTTATACATTACTTCTCCAACTTTCTAGCTCGCAGTTGCCCCCATAATGCAACAGACAGAAAAACGGTGAAGGCGATGGAGGCCACGCCCAGACTTTTATATTTTAATTAGATGTTACTTAGAAAAAAATTCCACAGAAAAGCCAACAGTGATGAGAGCATTGATGATTTCCACAACTGTGAATCTGTGAAAAATGTTTTTTACAACAACAAAGATACAGTAGGATGTTTTAAACTAATCCTACATGCAGCGCACTAGAAAAAGACAGTTCTATTTTTAAACATATGTCCAGTTATATCGATTTTTTTATTCCACAGAATTTCGACTCACTATTGCTTTCTAATAGTTGTGTTCCTGTATGTGCAGCAGTTTGTGCATGTTGTTTTTCAAGAACAGTTTTGTCATTAATGTTTCTAGGATCACCTGTTTTTCCTAATGAGAAACTACAGGGTTAGTTGGGTAGAATTTCTTCAATGTCTAGAATTGTTAATGAGTACAAAAAATTACATTTATTCATCTTTTTTGTGGAATATGTGCCTGGAAAATGCACCTCAAACCTTTTTTCTTTTTTTTTTTTAAAGACAATTTGTCCGCTCATTGCTTTGCAAATCATTTACCGAGTATTTTTCTCTTTAATATGTATAAATAAAACCAAATTCCAACCATGATTTTCTTTCACAACAACAAATCTTAATGATGTACCAACTGCAATAGTCTTAGTCGAGACTAATATTTTTAAATGACATTTTGTCCAATAACTGATGTTAGTTTCTGTTTCTTTAGTCTGTTTTTGTTGTCATTTATTCATACTACCTAGAATTTTTAAGTATTTCATCCTTTTGTCACATTATATTTCAATGAGCACAGATTCAAAACATACAAATCTGCTAAAAAAAAGCCTTAAATATAACTAAAATAAAAACTTTGTATGATTGAGGCGGAAAAACTGAAGTGACTGTGAACATGAGTACTAACTAGACTCTGTAAAGTGTGAAAAAGTTAAAAAATAACCACAGCGAAGCAGAAGAAGAGGCCTCCTACTACTTACAGTAGTAGATGGATAATTAATTGAGACTATTGCTCACCTTTTATATCTTTAATGAAGGTGATAAGGGCCGTGAAGTATTAATATCTCCACACATTAAGCTGCAGTGTTACCGAGTTACACTGATTATCAAACTCAAGACACCTGTGCAAAATGATGATGCATTCAGGGACACGGGTTCAGCTGGGAATGACTGCACTCACCATCCTTTTGACTGTAAAAACCAACAAAAACACATGAAACGGTTATAATTAAAGAAGTGGTCTTTATTACAGCAAAGAAGCCAAACATTACAGACAAGAATAATTATGAACCATGAATATATCCGTCCTCTACTCAGACTGGCCTCTCATCCAGACACCAGCGTCATTCATGACTCTTCAGGGCCAAAACTTCAAGATTTAAGGAGATACGGTGGGTATCTTCACTAGATTAACTGTGTCATTTCTGTGATTCATTCACTTTTTTCTCTCTCTGCATGCTATAGAGGTGGCCATCAGAGTAAAAACCCCGTCACTCTGTTTCACAGCCTCTGACTTTTCTCTCCATTCTTTGGGTCAGACCAGAAACCTGCCCTTACAGAAAAAAAAACCCCACACACGCTCCTTTCATGTGATCATGATGGTTTGGAACATTTAAGTGTTATATGTGTAATCCAACAGGTAATCATTTTCACACACAATGCCTTAAATTTCAGGTTAGAAATTCACTCAAACTTCACATTTCACATCACAGAAATGCTCCAAATACATGTTTTTTTCTGTAAGGGTGGAGACAAAAAAAATAATCCATTAAAAGTTCTTTAGTCAGTGAAAACTAAAATGTGTCTTAAACAATATCAACTTTCTGAGGATGAATCCCCCAGGAGTACAATCTCTGACTTCTTTTTGTTGTTTTTTTTATCTACAGCAGAACTGATGCCCTTACACCAGCTCCGTTTCACCACTAGAGCCTTTTATTTGTACTCATGATCGTCTATTTACAATAACATCCTTAAGAGGAGACCCAGATCCTCCCGCTCCGCCCCGGGTCTCCCATTTTATTTACAATATTCTTCTTTTTTTTTTTTTTTTTCTGAAACAGTTTTCGCACAACAGAAACACATGTCATATCCAGTAAGCCTGTAAAGCCTCACTAAGACTTCATGAAGCGTTCTGATTAATAAAACACAAGGGTTTTTATAACAGTGATCGTCCATGAAAACGCAAAGCCCTGGTTGCGATGCTGTTAAAATTCCAATGATTAGGCACAATAAATGTTTTGTTTCACAGTCCTGCGCGTCCCACCCACTAAGCCTGTTTGCATCACTAGAGTCAGTGTGTGTTCAGGGATAATAGTGAGCAGGATATGAGGATGGAGATAAACAGCTTACCCCCAAATGAGACCATAAGAGGGATAGGAGCTCTTTATCCAAAATACTGTGCATAGAAATGCACTGACGTGGACTGTCTGAGGCTACTACTGACCACAAACAGAGCAATGGCCTTTTATACAAATAAACCACAGTAACATCACAGAGATTCATTAAGTGAAAACAAGACAATACTACTGAATCCACCTAAATACTGAAAAAACTACTTCTAATGCTTTAATATACAGCTTCGATCAGGGGTTCTTAAACTCTCCGGCGTAGTCTTGTACGCGGGCCCTGGCCTCATTCACTCACACTAACACTCTAATCCTGCAGGGGCCCGTCCCATCCCGTCCCCAACCACAGTTTAAGAAACGCTGGTGGTAGAGTAAACATGGAATGAAGAATGATTGTTCTTACAAGCAATGCAAGTAAACAAACAATAAATACAAACAATGTGCTTTATCCGTATAGACATATTTACACGAATTCTTTGGCTTATGAATAAACGTCAGCTACAAAATAATCGTCAAAATAAAATAAAGAGAGAAAAGTGTCGGCCACCAGTGCACAAAACGAACGAGGCCTGGGGTCAGTTCACTTCCAATTCCATTCAACACATAAATGGAAAGTGTAATTTATGCACAGGAATTTTTCAGTTATTTCCAAATGAAGCCAATTCTGCCAAAATGTGTCTGTGTTTGACTCTTTATAAAATAGCCCATTTGTGAATTGGCTGAATTGAAAGTGCATTGGGCCCAGCCCTGAAACAAACATGGTTTATGCAAATGTTGAAAATGTTTAGTTTGGGTTCGTATTTACGTCGTATTCAAAAACTCTATCCAGTAGATTGATAAATGATAAATGCTACAAAAACAAAACAGAATCATTTCTGCAGCTTTTACTGCAGAAAACAGAAACAATGAAGGTACATGTCACACTTTGATTAAACAGATACATTTTAGTGAAAATCCTACACATCTTTCAAGTTGCCACTTCATGCGCTCACGTAAAAAAAAAAATAATAATAAAAAAATGTTAACACTCCCCGTGTAAACGTTCACTTTTTGTTTCATTGTCAGTCGTGCACTCGCAAAAAGTCTCCATTATAACTAAGATTTCTATAGATTAGCCTTCTGGATTTCACAGTTTTAGCCTAAACAAACTTTTTCTTAAATTTAATGTGATGCATATTGATCACTCAAACATAAATGAGTAAGAAATAGAATTATTAAACCCAACTAAATACATAAACTTTATGTATTCAACGAGGTGTTCGGATTTTTCAATAATGAAACCAATTCTCTTTTTTTATGTTTGACTGGTTAAAAAGCAACACAATAAGTTTATTAGTTTCTTTTAGAGCTGTCAAAATTATGTTTCAAGTTGTTTTGTTGAAACTGTTGAAGGTGTTTAATAAACACGTTAAGTGCATATATATTCCCTTCTTTCTTGAGTCTGTTTGCTCATGCAAGATGAAAGGCGATTAATATAGATTAAAAATGAATGATATTGAATTGTGATTAATCGAAAATAATCCACAGCAACCCTGTGATTAATCTGATTAAAAGTTTTCATCGTTTGACAGCGCTAGTTTCTTTATATTAAAACTGCATAATTCAAACAGATTGTTGTTTTATATGCACTCAAAATACATATATCTTTATCTTTAAATATTTTTTGAGTATTTTTCTGAGACAATAATAAAGCAGATAATCTTCTGTTCATGGCAAAAACTAAACAAATTAAAGTGGATCAGAGTGGCTGTTTTATTTGTATAATAATATACTATGAAATAACGTAATATAGGAATGGTGTATGGAGTTAAAAACAGAAGCATTCACAGAGTTTGAGCAGGCTCGACTTGAAGTTTCTTACTCTTGTACAAAAGTAGTGGCTGCAGATGTGACCGTGGAGATGCCCGACACTGTTTGTTCAGAAATTAGCGCGACACAGGAATGTGGGGCTGGAAACTTGGAGCTGCAGTTAATCGAAACCTGGGGCTTGCAAGCGGAGGGGAGACACCTAGAGTTCACACTGAGCACTGCAGCTGAAACAGCGCGAGTCCATGTGAGGAGCTGCGATGAAAGGGGCCCGAAACATACAGGGGCCCGCTGGCACTCAAAAAGCTGTACAATAAGCGCAAAGTGTATAAGGAGTAACACCACCTCCTCCTCTTCCTTTTTTTCCTCTGCTTCACATCTCTCCGGCTCACTTCCTGTTCAGAGTCCTTCCCTTTGTTTGGATTATCTCTGGGCCATTTGTAGGGACGCAACGTGGATGCTACAGAATGGCCGCCACAGAGGGGGGCGGGGCCGAGCGAAAGCAAAGGATTAAACACACGGGAGGTGAAAAGATGTTCTCCTGCTCTCCTCCTCCTCCTCCTCTTCCTCTTCTCTTCTCAGTTTAGGAGGATTCGATGAACTCCAGTGCCAGGTCGTAGCAGAACCGATACTGTTCCTGTGGAAACAAACATCCAAACGATGAACTCAGACTGATTCAGATGTGTCCTTTAGAAGCTTATTCATGTTCTGTTCCACATTTCAAAGGTCATTGTCTAATCTTTACTTATTTATTTTTAAATATATCGGCTTGATTTACTCATTACACATTAACATCATCTTTGTCGAGACTCTTAATAACACTGTCATTTTAATACAGATTTTGCTCAATTATCGTCCAAATCTCTCTGCTAATAATATTTTTTAATATTCTGTTGTTTTTCCTCTGGATGTTCCTTATATTTATGTAAAGCACATTGAGTTGTCTTTGTGCATGAAGACAATTCATTTCTGTCGTTATCCTCCTGAGACCCAGCAATGTGTTTTTGTCCTCTGTAGGGGACACGAGTTTCACAGCTTTACTTTAAAAAACAAAAACAAAACACTGTCCAAAGCAAAGGACGTTCCATTATATTAAAAAATTTTACCTGAAAAAAACGGTCGCATCATACTGTTTCCAATCAAGGCAGTTATTTAACATAGAAAAGCCAAAACTTTTACTTTTCTTGTGTTTCAGGAGGAGATAAAGATACTGAGGTAGGTCACATATACTGTTATTCATCTACAGCTATAAATACTATACATAAAGGAGGGAATAAAACATAACATGAATACATTACATAATAGTAATCCTAATAATCTTGATAGAATACCATGTTTTGTAATCTTTAGTTGCGTTTCACAGTAATGTTGGAAATGCAAAGGTCCTGTGTTTGGTTGGTTCGTTCTGGGATTTTAGATAAAGGTGATAACAATTCTAGTCCATCCTCAAACATAATGCACCTTAACAACTTGCTATAAAATGTTGAATAAAAAGAAAAATACGGCCGATCTGAGCTGCTCTGAAAACGTACAACCTGGCAGACCTGGTGGAAGGAACACACTTAAATGAGTCCCATTTTCAGATGTTAATAAAGTAATGAAAATATAATGTATGATAATTATATTGTTTCTGCTGTTAGATTCTCTTAAATATTTCACACTGACTTTTAAAGGGTCACATTAAAGTTCCCCTCCACTCAAAAACAAATAGATATAAACATAGATTGTGCTCATTTTAATGTTTTGGAGCCGATCATGATTTACGATAAGACTTAGAAATGTGCAAAGAATAAGGAAACTTAAACCCATGTCTGCGCATGTGCGGAGATAGTCTTAAAAACTCCATGATCAAAAACTTTTAATGTGGAAGTTTTGCTTTTTCCACGAGACAGGCAGCCTGGGAAACAAATCTGAGAGCTAATGTTTCATTTGCGCTGATCTCAGATGTGTCTGTTTCCCGTTCCAGTAGATATCCAGGGGGATAAAGTCATGACAACCGCCATCTGACGTACTATTGAGGCCCATTTGGAAACAACACACAGTATATTTTCTGTACATGTAGAACAAGCAGCTGCCTTCAAGGACAAAGATGTGTTCAGTGTATAGATTTGCTCAATTCCAGGCTACAACAGAGATAAAGGAGATCTGTAATTTAATCATTTCTATGCTATTATTAATACAAAACACAATGCAGAGTATTTATATTGTGCCACCTTAAATAGAGGGGATCTTTATGTTTGTTACTATGAATCATATTTTTTCTGCCCCTCTGTTCGTCGCTCCTTCTCTTTGACTCACTGGGGTATCCACCATGTTCGGCTTGCTGTTCCTCAAGGTCTTCACGGCGTGGAAAACGTCGACCACGCTCTGCCTCTTGGCCATTTCACACACAATGCTGCAGGCACAGAACACTCCACTGCGTCCGCCTCCATTTCTGAAAACACACACACAGTGATAAAGAAACACACGTCAGGATGAGTGATGGCGGATTGTTTAACATTCACAACACTCACACTGTCATATAGGTAAAAAAAATAAACAAAAAAAACCTGTCTGTCAGTAAAATATGAGCTTCTTTAGATAAAAAAGACCTTGTGGTTGGCAATTGGATTGAATTTGAGGAGGCAGTGATAACAGAGACTCTAATGGACTTCTGTTACATCCAAAAATAATATATAATAAAGGATATAGAGCATTTCTTGCACAATGCATGAACTTGCACTTATTTTAAAGGCCCTAAATTCATGTGAATGGATTTTAGACTCTTTAACGACCAGTAGAAACTAAAAAAAATCATCAAATCATCCTCAGTATATGACCCAATATCTTCCCCATGTTCTAAAACTCCTGATTGTCCTCAGAAACATCCTCCTCCAACGTATTCAGGTGTTTGTGAACTCACAGGCAGTGCACGATGGTTCTTCCCTCTCCCTCCTCTCCCTCACGCTGCCACTGGTCGACCTGCAGGATGAGTTTGAGGAAGGACCGTTTGGAGGCGGGCACTTCCCGATGCCCCGCCCACCCCAGGTACTGGAACTGACGAACCATCAGGTAGCCTTCCTGAGGCTGGAAGTTCAGAGAAAACAGATAAAGCAGAACACTTCATTAAGAAACACTTCAAGGAAACATAAATTAAACTACAGCAATTCTGAAAACATACTGAAGGAAATAGATTCAGATCCAAACTATTATTATTACTTTATGTATAACAACAATGTGAGTACTAACCCTGGTGAGGTTGCAAACTCTGAAGAGTCGACTAATAACGTCACAGTCCATCGAGCAGGACATACATTCCACCTGGACTGGACCGTAACGCAACATCCCCTCCTCTGGCCAGTACTGTGGACAACCCTGAGGAGAAACAGTCCATTGGGTTATGTAATGAAGGATTAGGAATCACAGCGCCTCATTTTGAAATACCTCAATGGGTACGGTCTAGGTTACTGACACTGAAGTGCAACATTCTTTTAAATGTTGAATTTCAACAGGGAGAAGTATTATCATTCATCATTATTTATTATTTATTTATTACATGACTTTGTTGTATTTAGAGCGGGTCGTCCAATAACCGAAGGGTTGGCGGTTCGAGTCCCGCTCTGTCTGAGTCATGAGCTGCTGTGTCCTTGGGTAAGACACTTCACCCACCTTGCCTCCAGTGCCACTCACACTGGTGTATAAATGCATGTGAATGTTTGGTGGTGGTCAGAGGGGCCGTTTTTGGCGTGAATTGGCAGCCATGCTTTCATCAGTCTGCCCCAGGGCAGCTGTGGCTACAAATGTAGTTTACCACCACCAGAGTGTGACTGTGAGAGTGAATGAATAATGGATCAATAATGTAAAGCGCTTTGGGCGCCTTGAAAAGCACTATAGAAATCTAATCCATTATTATTATTATTATTATTATTATTATTATTATTATTATTATTAGTATTATTACTGGATGAACACACTAATGCACCATTACCATAGTTATTCTTACTATTCTGCTGCCTATGCTGTGTTCTTGCCTACAAATTGCAAGTTCCTACATTGATACATTATGAGATTAAATAAAGGTTAAATGAATGTATGCGCTCAAAACACCATGTACAAGTCTGGAGGAAAGCAGAGACTATGTATATTTCAGTGTTGTACGTTCCAGTTTGAGCTAAATGATACACTGGCACTTGATGAGTGAAGTACCTGAGCCAGGTCAATCTCATTGAGCATCACCAAACTGGTGCATCCATAGTCGTAAACCAGACGCCAGAAGTCTTTGACAGTGTTAGGCAAAGGATGCTGGGTAACGATGAATGCGGCGGGTTGTCTGTAGCTCTGTAGAAAGCAAACAATAAAAAAATGTCAGGTACTGTCACAGTGATTACAGCTCTGTCACTATATGTACAATCCACCAGGACAATCAGGAGACAGGACTCACTTTAAGACTCACTTCAGCTTTTTACACACATCCATCATACTTTTTATCATCTCTCTCTTTTTTTTATTACATCATTCTTTCTCACACACAAACAAACAGGAGAGTGGGACAGTCTGTGGGACACGGTGAGCATACTTGTAAAAGGGTGATGTGTGGTCACATGATCATGCAGCGGGTCTATCAGATGTGGGGTTGAGGAACAGGAGCATGCGTTACATGTACAAATACACAGGGCATAGGGTACATCTACATCTACAGTATTTCTAACAGGGTCAGTCACTTTGTGTTCAGTCCATTTCAGGATGCTGACTTCTATAGAAAATGAAACTGTGATGACGACTTGGTCCATGAACAGACTGAAGTGAAAGTAGACTGAGCCCCGACTCATCCTGAATGAAAATGTGCAGCCAAATGGGTGAATGACTTTGGCGACCGTAACCATGAAGAGACTAATGTGAGGGTCGGGTTAGGTTCACGGGTCGAGGGAAATGGCTTTGTACAACATGAACCTGGTGGCAGAAAGACACTGAAGCCATGAAACAAATCCAGTATTGGAGATTTGAAGCAAAATCCCATTACCTGGAACTCTTCTGACAGCTTGTTTAGAGAGAGGCCAAAGGTAAAGTTTAACTAAACTTTATATGTGGAATTTCAAAACTGGGAAAAATCCCATCAGATATTTGTTTTGTTTTTTTTTGTCCTCCAACTGCTTTGTTGGAGAGAAGCTGGTTTTAGTCACAGGGTAAGACTTTGTTTTATCTTTTCACACCATGCATATATTACATTTTATGATTTAACCATTGGAATGACCTTAGCAACATATCTACAACCCCTGTATTATTCCTACCTCTTAGAATATAGCTTCTATTGACAAAAAAAAACAACCCAGTCGCCAGAAAAATGGTGCAATTGTATATTTCTGCAAACTACAGAATTGTACATCTCTACATACAGTAATTATCCACTAGTTTTTGCTGATCCATAATAGTCAGTAGGTGGGCGGAGTCAAGTCAAGGCTGGAGTTCACATCCTGCTCTTTTATTAGGTTTATGCAATAAAAGCACTTAAAAGATCATGATTTTGCTTAAATATCACTAAATATATTGGAACATATGTGGAGTTTTTTCTGTATTAAACTCATCAGTTAAAGGTGTATGAGTTAGGGTTAGGGAAAGATCATTGTTTGGTTAAAATACTACTACACACATGATACTTCTTCATGTTAAACCATGTTCTGGTATCTTTCCCTAACCTTAACCTAGTGCTTTTAGTGCTTAAACCTAAAGTATTTACATATGAACATAATTACTGACAGTTGGTTAAAAAGTAAGAATAATATTGACATTTTTTATAGTCATGGTTTGCAGAAATGTATGATTGCAACATTTTATATTTGCGACTGGGTTGGAAAAAAGAACTATTCAACCATTTACACATCGCTATCTTACCTTGTATTAAACCTGCCTTTCTTTTCAAGTCAAAGGCACATGAGCAACATTTTGCAGTGGGTGATGTTGCCAATGTAAAAATCAAAAATGATGCACCAGACTGGTTAGTGGCCAGAGAAGCCAGTGGTCTTTTCAGAACCTGGATTTGTCTCTAGCCTTCTGCTGCTAAAACCACAAACACAGCATCACACAAACAGGGAGGGGAGTCTGTGTGTGTGAGTGCGAGTGCGTGTTGTCTGCATAAACATGTGCACAAGTATTGGCATGTGCTTATCTGTATCCTGATTTGTGCAAAACCCCTTTAAAGTCTGTATCATTTTCAACAAATTTGTGACTGCAGTTTGGGACAGCGGATATTACATGTTTATTTTTCCATTTCTTTTCATATTACTTTTGACGGTATTGTGTTAAAAGCAACACATCGGAAACCTAAAAGGCTACTTCTGCGTGGACTGGTCGGCAAATAACACAATGTCCCAAACTACTCTTGCTTGATGTGTTGAAAATAACACAACCTTAGTGCATGTGAATGTGAGACTTACATCCATCAGAGCGGCATTGATGTAGTTGCTGCTCTCTCCGTCTATTGTAATGAGGAAGGGCAGGCATCTATCAGGAGGAAGGCCATCCATAAAGCGGTTCTTATCTTGGTTTCTAGGCAACAACGCAATGCTGCAGTCTTCAGGCTGAGGCTGCGGAGTCACTGAATTTAATGTCTGCAAAAAGTCAAAGAAATATGACAAGTTAGACCACGGGCAGAGAGTTATGAAGTTCCTAAAATATATTACACATGAGTGGTTTCCAAGCTTTTTTCCTTGAAGCTTCCATTTAAGTATAAAGTTATTTAAAATAAAGACGCAATTTGGGTTTGACAATTTTTATTCAGGCTGTACAATTCAAGAATGGAATCAGAAGGACACACATTTAGACCAAAACGGAATTCAAACAATGTTTAAATGGTGTTGCTTTGTCATTCACTGGCTATGTAATATCATTTAATTAATATTGAAAAGCTATTTTTGTGGAAATTAAAAAAAAAAGCCTCTAGATTTAACCTTTTCAGGGCAATTTATAATAACATTGTCCTTTGCAGATTGCATTTTTCAGATTTAATTCACCGATCCTGTGCGTGTTGATAGAAGCTAAGAGTAAATTCAGAGATTACTACAACAAAACAGAGAAAAACTAAAGAAAAAGTGGGGGTTTTCGAAAAATATATCAATAACTGAAGAAAAAAAAGCAATCGTATATGACCACTGATCTTTGTCAAACTACATGAACCAATGTTGTAGATTTTATGGAGCAGCTGAACATCCAAATATGGCAGATCTGATTCTGGTGAAAAGCTGCGAAACTACATTTTAGTTGAATTATTATAATGTATTGATAAGATAAATGGTTAAAAAGTTATTAAACGTTTAAGATCAGCTTTTGGTCTACTGGTGGCTGTATAAACTCAGACTTCACACTGATGTTGAGTGATGTAATAGTAATAATCATCATCATCATCATCATCATCATCAAAACAGTGATATTGTATTTCACAGTGGGCTTTTACCTGGAACTCGTCCTTCAGATGAGACGAGTTGGTCTGGGAGTCGATGCGGATCAGCTCATAAAAAGCCGCTTTGAACTCACACACTGGTATGGCTGTTTCTCCACATAGACAAGCCTCTAGTATGGCATCATGGATGAATATATACTGCTCCTGAAGACATATAATTCAAGACATATTATCATACACACACACACACACACACACATACTTCAGTCTTACATAAACTACACGGGTAAAACCATAAACCCACCCAGGCTGTTAGACACAAAGAGCTGTGACACCAAATGAAAGTGTACATGCAGACACAGTGAGTGAAGGTGGATGATGAGATGGTGGTGACATGGACCACACAGTGACTGTCAAGGTTTCATTTATTTTACTTTTGAGTGAGTCTGCAGAGGAAATTTTATTTCAAGAGCTTTCAAGCAGATGACTGCAGCTTCAGTTCAATAACTGGAGTAAAAGAGAACTGAAGGCTGCCTCTGGGGTGAATGGTTAGCAAAAAAAACAACTGATGAACATGTTATTTTTATTTATGGAGGGATGTTTGAGTGTATTCTGGAACACTATCACTAAATTATCATAAATGTCAGAACTATAAAATATTTGCACATCTGTGGTTCAAATCATTTTTAATAGTAATAATATTAAATCCATTATTATTCTATATATTATACTTCACATATGGAGTTTATTCTTAGAATTGTGTGGGTTTTTTCTTCACATATTATGACTTTTTTTCTCACAATGAAATATGATAAACTTAATTGTGTAAATGACAAATTCTCATTAAATTAAAACTTTATTCATCATTAAGTTAGCACAACAGCAGTGATAGATTCAGGATGAGGTTGAAAGCAGAACAGCTTTCTGTCAGTAACACTGTAATTCCTTATGCTACCACTGGGTGGCACTAAAGTAAGACAATTTTTACAAAGACACAAATTGTCTTTATTAAAAAATGGATTTCTGTCTTGACCAGGTCACGGTAATATTCTGTAAAATTAACATAATAATGATGCTTTGTGTGACTGTGTAATGAGGTGACAATGTCATGAGAGGATGGGAGATGATGAATGGAGCTACCTCGGCCCATACAGTTGAGGCTTTATTAAGTGTATTCTAGCGTGCTGATGCAGATGGAGGATGGGTAATGCAGTCACCTCAGTCTGTACCATGTTGATCCTCCGGGAGCGCAGAGCCTTCACACAGTTGTAGATGTCGACCACGCCTTCTCTCTCTGCCATGTCCAACATGATGTCAATTACGATGAAGCAGCCGGTGCGTCCTGCTCCAGCGCTGTGGAGACAAGAACAACAGGACACTTCTTTATTTATGTCTTTAATTGTCACAGTATTACTTAGTCTTATGACTGAGTTAAGGATATTACACATGTTAATCTCAGAGTGTACACGTGTTGATACACAGCTTCTCCTGAGTTATACCTGCAGTGAACGACGATTGGCCCTGCAGAAGGTGGATTAGAGATCTTCACTCTGCGGATGAAAGAAAGTAGTCCCGTGGCGTGATATGGAACTCCGTGATCAGGCCAGCCTGTGAAGTGGAACTGCTTTACTTCCCGGACTTCGTTAAAACCACGCTGAGGAAAGAAAAACACACTGTTATTTAACATTTTATTAAACATTTTCAATTATTCTTCTACACTTTTCTAATGACTAATAAATAATAACCCCAAGAACTGTGTTTCAATGAAAGGGGAACTTATATGAATCATTTGGTCTGTTGTCTGAAAATATTTTGTAAAGCATGAACAAAGAAACTATCACTCACCCTCTCCAGTGTAAATGTGCGAACCACATATTCAGCAAGAGGTTCAACCTCCACGAAAGTCACTTTGAAGTCTCCGTACACCTCTGCATCATCTGGCCAGTACTTATAGCACTTGACCTGCGTTCAATCAAATATAATGATTATTGGGTAAATAATCTTCTAATTTACATCAAATAGCAGACATTTATAGCAGAGTACCTAACAAAAAAAAATTACACTTACATTTCCTGAATATATACTGATTAAGTGAATGAGTAACAATTTATTTATACAGGATTTTTCTTAAATTAACACTAGTTTTCAACAAGACAGTGTATACAGTGGAATAAAAACAAACTTTTCACCATAAAAAATGAAGAAGATAAAAGACAGTAAGTAAATAAGAGTGGCTAAAGTGACAAAAAAAAATCACCAAAGTTGTTTTAAAGTTAATCTGAACAAAACAAAAAAGTACACTCCAAACATACATTATATACCTGACGTAAAATCCTCACCATGAAATCATAATTATGTAAAAATGCATATTGTCTAAACAAAGAGCAGTACAGACTGCAAAAGGAATTTAGTTTCAGTTTAGACCTCAGTGCGGCTCAGAAAAATACATTATATTTAAGATCGATATGTGGCTATTGATCTAGACATCTACTTGTGAATATTTCTCTAAGGTCCAAAATTATTAAACTAAAATAAAACCATCTAAACTTTGCACAAACATGTTGCATAACCAAACTGCACAACAGAGCACAAAAGACCAACTTACCCTTCCAACCTCCACTAGATTGGTTACCATGACGATGCACGCCGACTGCTCCTGCCACACCATCCTCCAGAAGTCGTACACTGTCTCATGAACAGGACCTACACACATACACCAGATAGGTTTTACAACCACACATACACTGTTGCCTTTAAAGTTGGAGTAATTTTATTTTCAGACACATTCCTCTTTTTCTTCCTATTTATACACATCAATAATGACCTTTGACTGGAAGCAATGACTACATACTGAGTTCCAGTTACACTTTATCTGTTTAGAATGAATCACATTTTCACAATCATTCTGTGAGAGGAGATAAAAATGTTTTATTCCAACTTTATGGGGAACAGTGTTAATATTTTACTGGAGTGACTGCGTTACCTTGAGTAGCGATGTAGTGACTTGGCCTCTGGTAGCCCTGAAAACACAAAATGATAACACAAAAATTCAATATGCATAGAAAGTAAAGGTGCAATTTTGTAAGTATCTGTTAACCTACACTCTCCTGCAACATAATGGAGCATTATGGAGGCACATTGATAAAAGGTCAGAGAAATTCTGAATGGACGTCTTTATTAGGCTGATACTATTTTATGAAATAACATATGGACACTTTTCTGATATGTGACATTATGAAAGATTTTCTATTCCTCTAAATTTAGTTGGAAAAGTATGCCAGTAGAAAGGTGTTCAAAATGTGCAATAGTGCAGTATGTAAAACTGAGAAATGTGTGTAACTTTCTCTTTATTATACTAACATCCACATTTTGTGACGACATGCACATCGTGAACACAATATAAATTATCCTGTGGTGTATTTCCAAAAATAGGAGCTGCACGTTTTATTGTATCACAAAAAATGTAATATATTGAATTCACAAAATATAAAAGAAAAAAATAGAATATTACAGTATTCATCTGTAAATATTTTATATTTCTTAACTATTAAGCTAAACTAAACTTCCAACATATTAAATAAAATTAGTTTTAGCGTTGGGTATAAAAACACCATTCAGTAACTTCACCACAATCACAATACTTCAGCTTATTCTAATTAAATATTGTATTAAGGCTGCTTATAACTGCAAAATGCAAGTGGTAAAACATAAAGATGAAAAAATGTATTACATTTTGTTGTGTTATTACATTAAGTGCTGCTATTTCTACCTATACCCATCACTCACTGCATGTAACCTCATTAAAATACACCTTATATAAACGGTGGGTATAAAACCAGTGGTTTTCATACCCATAACCACATGATTTCCTGATGATAAAGTGACAAAAATAGGGGATTTTACAGCACAGGAGGAAGGATGGAGCAAGGGCAAGGTGAGGTGAAGTCTTTCATGCAGCAGAGGCCCCAGCAACGTAAACAGACATGGACAGAGTCATGATGTGGACCAGGTGAACAGGTACTCGTTGAGGGGCATGAATGAAAGAATCCACAGTGATACTTACATCCCTGTACAGCCAAATCTATAGCCCAAGCCAGGCAGAAAGAACGAGTGGAAGAAAGAAAGAAAGAAAGCACAACAATGTCAGTGAGTGTCAATCAGAAAAAAGAAAAGTTGCATTGACATAATGGGAGTTTGAACAAGACATGCAGAAAATAAAACATATGATCTAAAAGATAGAATTAGAAAGAATAGAAAGGACACTTCTTGATGTAATAGAATATTTCACAGCCATACTGAGGCAAATAGACACACAGTTTAATTTACATTGATATTACATTGGTAGGGTGACCACTACTAAATACAGGTATATATGGGTTAATTCTCCTGTCAATGTCCTTGACCACGGTACTGATGAAGATCTGGAGTTGGTCCCTGAGCGCTGTCAATGGCAGCTCACTGTTAATAATGTGCTAATGCTAATGCTAAGTGCTGTGTGACTAACAAAGGGTTAACTTTGGAATGGAAAAAATAATTAGACCACCCTTGTTTTCTTCAGTTTCTTGTTCATTTTAATGCCTGGTACAACTAAAGGTACATTTGTTTGGACAAATATAATGATAACAAAAATAGCTTTTAGGAGTTTAATTTAAGAGCTGATATTTAGCTATTATCCATGGTTTTCTTGATAATAACCAAAATCACTTCAGTTCTTACATCAATAGCTATGTCATTGTACTGACAAAAACAGTGTGTTTAGACATTCCATTTTTTCTTTCCTGTCTGTTTTAGTCACATGATACACACAGGAGTTAATACTTGGTTGCATAACCATTGTTTTTGATGACTGCAGCCATGCGTCTGGGCATCCTCTCCAACAGGGTGGTCTAATAATTTTTTCCATGACTGTGTAACTTTGTGAGGGACTGCACAGTGTTTTTATCCAATGATAAATAATACACTGTGAATTTAATGGGAATACATGAGTTCAAGTCGATTATAGTCAGGTTTTCGTACAAATGTACTGTAAATTTTCAGAATTTTTCATAAAAGCGCTAAAGAAAATGCACATTTATGCACATTTTAAATTACTACTATATTATGAGCTGGTTCATGGAGATAAGCAGAAGGTTCTTATTGTCAGTAGTTGTATACTTTAACAGCTCATTTGAGTGAAATGGCTGGAGCTAAGACCAAACAAAAAAAAGAGGTGATAAAGATGTTTTGCTGTTTTTTCTGATTTTTCATTTCCATTCAGCTGTTTCATGTTTAATTGCAAGTAAAAGCAGATGTAAAACACACTGTGTATGATAAAACCATAGGAATGATAAAACTTTACCTTCTTCTAATGATTAATAATTATTATTTTTTTACTGTATTCAATTAGGAAACAAATTGATGTCCTAACCTGTAAGCTACATTGTCTATTGCATATGTTTTGCATTTGATGGACATCTTAATAAAGTTTTGGATCCCAAATTGTTATAATGACATTGATATTCAGCTTTCTTCTTTGCATTAAACCTTGGTAATACTTTGAAATCAATCTAAATTAATATCACACAAACACCAGGAAGTGTCCACGCTATCCACTCTAAATCTAGCTTAATGCGAGTGGTGGCATGCATGTAATAACGCTAATGACAGTTAATAATACAGCAGAACATGTTATAAGCAGTTTCAAAGGCACAAGGTGAAAGATTGACATGCAGATGATTGTTATTGAGGTGATAGAAGATGGTGGATGAGTCGGTTGATGGGAAGTGACGTGAACACACAGCTAAAACCACAGAATGGATCGTAGATGGATGAAATGGCAATGGATGTGCTGCAGAACTAACGTAAAGAAATAAAAACAAATGAAATTATGCTGAAATCTCTCTCTGTGGGGCTCTAGATATATATTTCTGTAAATCTATAAAACTAAACAGCTGTCTTTAAACCAAAAACAAACAAAAATAACTCATAACTCATTCAGATTGATCCCCTTTTCTTTTCAAACGACTGTATCAGGACAAACTGATAAATAAAGACAGATGGATGAAGGTGGGAGGAGGACAGCACGACCAACACCTGAGAAACACATGTGTACGCATGTATGTATGGCATGTTTTGGGGTGGCTGGATGCATTAGATGGTTAGATGGATGACTAGTTGACGCAATAAAGGTATAGAGGCCTGACATACGAGCGAGGGAGTGTGGTTTCGTTGGTTTCGTTGGGAGCCAATAGTAGCATTCGATGCGTTTCCACTTACATCGATGTAGTTGGCGTTGATGTAGTCGGAGGAAGGGTCGTCTTCTATGGGCTGGAGAATAACCCTTGAGTGGTCATCTAAAGACAAAGAGAAGGATGTTTAGCCTCCAGGAGTCGAGGTTAAATAAAGATAAATAATTCTATACCCTATTTTAGAAGGCAACAATCTCAGCTGTTATTTAACCTCCTAGGACCCACTGTCCACGTATGAGGACAAGAAATTCGCAGCTTTATATATATATATAAAAAAAGAAACAACTTTCCACCGCAAATGACATTCCATAAAAAATTTTAAGAATGCACCTGAAAAAACTTGCATCATGATGTTTCCAATATAAGCAATTATTTAATTAAAAAAAGCCAAAACTCAAAAACCTGTG
>JAPQRQ010000017.1:6410243-6421552 GCA_037367365.1 Apogon talboti
AACCTGTGGGGCTCCTGGGTCTGAGGAGGTTAAAGTACTTCAGAGCTAAGACTACGACTCCAAGTAGATGATGAGTGTTGGAAACATAGGTGCTTACATGCTATAATGTTGCCATAACGGTTCTTGGTCCGATTCTGCTCCTTCTTGGCCACATCCCAGGAGGCGGACTGGCCCTCGAAGAAACTCTGTATCACCAACAACAGACGAGAAAAACAGAGGAGAAAATTACGACCCTTAAGAGTATCACTCCTGTGAGATGACTCTGTTTGGCTCCGATGGTTTTATTCAGTGGACACACAAGTGCTGGGGTAATGTGCATTAGACACTAAAACACAGACCATAAAAAGGGTTGTAGCTCTTTGATTGTTTAGTCAATAAGGCGGAAAATGCCCTAAAATTAAGACACTGTTGTACCTTCGAAAGTCATGAGTGTGCACAATACAGTAGAGAAGTGGAAAATGTGCTTTTGTTGTAATAATGATGATATTGTCATGTAAGGTACAGCTGCAAGACTGTAAATTCATTAAAAAATAATAAAAATTCCAATAACTTAATATATAAGCTTGCAAATCTTCATTGCACCTGTTAGCAAACTTAATATTGTAGGTTTTAGTTTGACATTGAAAAAAAACAACATTAAATCAGATACATTATCTTGTGCTATGACAGGCATTTCTATTTAACAGTGATATATTGATTCGCTGTCAAATACTGATAAAAACTGATGAAAATGATGAGGAATGCACATAGAACACAGATCAAACATGTTCCAGTCCTTTCAGTATTTTGTACAGAGTTGCAGTCTTGATGAAAATGCCACTTTCGTTGACAATTACAGTTAAGTCCTATGACTGCATTTAGAAATGTTCTTCCAGGGGTTTCCAGATTTTGGTGAAAATTCCTGTGGTGCAAACGCAGGTTGAAGGCTACCTAGTAACAGAAATAGCAGATACTCTTATGTTTCCTGTATTCACTCTTGAATGTTCTGCCTGTCTTCTGCACTTTGTTTTTTTTATATTTTGCTGCTGTAAAGACTGTGATTTCCCCAAAGTGGGATCAATAAAGTCTTACCTTATCTTATCCTATCCTGTCTTACCAATCTCATCTTATCTTGTCTTATATTGTCTTATCTTCTATCTTATCTTATCTTATCTTATCCTGTCTTACCTATTTTATCTTATCCTGTCTTACCTATCTGATCTTATCTTATTTTACCTATCTTATCTTATCTCATCTTATCCTATCCTGTATTACCAATCTGATCTTATCTTGTCTTATATTGTCTTATCTTCTTCTATCTTATCTTATCTTATCTCATCATATCTTATCTTATCCTGTCTTACCTATTTGATCTTATCTTATCTTATCCTATCTTACCACTGACACCACTATAACCACTTCCATAGTTCCTACTAACACAAACTTACTTCATATTCCTCCTTAAAGCCGTAGCTGTCAGAGGTTTTCATCAGGTTGATGTGCTGCAGGAGGTCGGCCACTCTGATAGCGGGGTGGAGCTGCCCCGTCTGATACGGAGACTCAGTTCCTTCACAGTGATACCGAGGAACGTCCAGAAGCCTGCTGTTCTCTGCCGCAGACCCACTGTGGTTCTCATCTGAAAAACGGGAGAAAATTACTCCTCTGAACAGTCACTTATTCATCACATTTGTGTGCTTACTAGTAGTGTCACTGTGTAACACTTAAGGGTAGTGTTCCTGGACAAAGTGCAGGAAGATTACAGTGAATTCAGCCCAAAGTTTTTCAATTTAATCTGAGCTATAAATCATGAAGTAAGAGGCTTTCTAAAGTAATACAGATAAAGGTAACATAAACACACTGACTGGTGCCTTACAAATAA
This sequence comes from Apogon talboti, assembly GCA_037367365.1. Lineage (NCBI taxonomy): Eukaryota > Metazoa > Chordata > Actinopteri > Kurtiformes > Apogonidae > Apogon > Apogon talboti. The sequence goes on from JAPQRQ010000017.1 coordinate 6,412,102, forward strand.
TGCTTGTTTAGAAAGGTGCATTTATCTACACCAGAGTAATAAACAACCCATTTTTTCATCTTCCCAAAAAATGATGCTGCATTCTGCCAGAAGCTAAATGAACCACAGAGTCAGTTTGTTTTCTCACCTGTGATTGGGACTATATGTCAGAGTAGCAGAAAAAGGAAAGAGCAAAAAAGATTAGTGAGACTGAGGAGGACATGAACATGTGTTAGTCTCTACATATTAAACACTGGTTTGATGATTTTGATCCATCTACAGGACGGTTGACATATAATGAATATCCCAAAACTACAGAAAATGATGTCACAAAACAAACAAATTTGACAATAAAACTGATGATAACAAAACTAATATGTAAATATAGGTCTCATTTTCCTTTTTACTTAGAGAACCAGTCCAACATAAAAAAAAGGATTTTTTTTTTTTACTAAATAACTTAAAATGAGCTGGACATTGTTAGAACTCTGCATCAATACCCTCTAATGTCATCATTTAACACCATTTACAACCATCTCTATAAAACTTCACACTTAACTTTACCACCAGCCTTACCCCATCAGTATATCTGTTAACACTTTATTTGTATCGCCCACTTACACAGTTTATTGAGTCAGGAAGGTCTGCTTTCAGATACTAATCCCCACATACTTCAGTAATCCATTAAGGATAATATAAGGATTCTTTAAATTATCCTCATTTTTAACATGTTCACGGTTTATTTTCAATTGCTCTTGTTTCTAAACTGTTTTTACATTTAATATTTACTGTAACTTGTTCTTATACGTATATTTTTAAACATATTTTAGCATTGTACCACTGTAGTAACTTTTGTAGTTGTTGCTGCCACATTATGTTTCATGTGTTTACTCCTTTATACCTCATGATCTGTATCTGTACCTCAGCATCACTGAAAATAAAAGCTATGACTTCACTAATGAATTACAATACAATATAGCTGTTTCCCTGTGTTTAATGAACAATCAGTGACTTTTCACTATTTCACATATGACCTACAAGGAAATTATGCATATATTGTTATATATCATCTGTAGATTTTTGCTACTATTCCATTCTGTTCTAAATTGGAATCCATGATAATATTAGTTGTTTAATACTGTAGCCGGACTAGTGCTGATATTGTTTTTTTTTTGTATGACTGGGCCTTTATACAGGTTTGCGTTTTATTCTACTGCAAGGATTTTATCATGTTTATAATAAAGGTACTGTATCATGAAATTATACAATATATGGATGCAAACAATTTAGGAACTCAGATATAGATACGACAACAATTTTAACATGACGTCCTTATTATTATTAACACTTAATTGTGTTAATTGGTGTTTTATAAAATCTTATCTATTAGTAAGACGGATGCACAGGGTTAATAGATGTCCCTTCTTATTATGTAAGGCTTCTAGCAGCAAGCAATTTTATATCAACTGCTGCCTATTGAACCATTAAAACTGTTGTTTCAGCTACAACATGGTGGTATATGAAAAATCATATTATATGGGACATTGAAATATACGACCCAGCACGAGGGTGGAGTAAAAAAATAAAAAAAATTAAGTATTTTAACACAAAAAGAATCTGAAAAGTAGTGCTGCCAATAGGAAAAAAGTGTGTTTAATTGTCTCACTTTTCACATTCACTTTTTGCATTGAAAAGTGATTTTAGTAATTAGGGGTCAAACTGTTGCAGAAGTTCCACATGAACATTTCCGTACTATGCTGGATAATGCATGTTGGCAGGAGTAATGTACAGACTGACACGGTGAATAATGGAGAGGCTTGAGGTTGTAGTGCAACCGACTGATTTCATCTTCACCGCTGTTTATTAACTGACAGTGTTTATTTCATCCAACTGATGCTTTTCCCTGCTCTCAGGACATGTTAGCTCATTACTGACTGTTAAAGGTTTGTTAGGCCCTCGTCAGGCCAATTAACAGTAAACTTGACCCGACACTGCCTCTTAATTCGCTACTTCCTGCTAGTTCTTACAACCCTGTGACGTGATTGGCCAGGACAGATTGTAACTGCAGCCTTCACTCTAAATTAGAAGCTATGGAACAGTTAATTAACACAGTTTGGTGGTGTTGTGGACTGTGGAGGCCTTTAGGGTATGTTAGAGCTCCACATCGTGCCACGCTGTCAACACTGGACTAAACTAAAGATAAACACATAACAGAAGAGTTGGTGTCACATCCAACTTGGCAAAAACTACAGCTTTCACAATTCAGGCACTCAGACTGGGGCATCAGCAACAAAACAAGCCTAGGGAATGTGGATAACACAGATGGTAGGTACTCGAGCAGACTTCGAGATTCAGTGTGCAGAGAAAAATACAGCGCTGTTCTGCCAAACACACAAGGCTGTAGGCACTAAGTCGTCCCCGTCACTTGATGTCACAGTTTTAATCTGCAGACATTTTTCAGAGGCAATATGACAAATTATCCTTCTCCTTCTTAGCATCAGTGTCTGTTGTTTTTGGGATAGGGAGCGGCATGTCTTAAAACAACTCGAAACTGTGGAAATAATGAGGTCTCTAAGGGAAAATGATGGTAATTACTGTGAATATCAGTAACGCTCAGTAGGAAGCACAAACCATGGCTGGGATCAGGAATGATTTAACCTGCAGCAAAACAGTGCGACAGATGAAGAGCTTGGCTGTTTGGAGTTTTTAGTACCGGCCATGTTTGACGCAAAATAATTGGCTTCGATGGCAAAGAGATGAAAGATGCCATGTAGTAAAAAAAAAAAAAAAAAAAAAAAAACTCAGTCTGTGAAACAAGTCTAAATATTTAGTCTTTAATTTAATTTCACCAGCTGTAGTGTAATCTGCAGAGACATGTTTTAAAGTTTACATTAGCTCTTCTAAAACGTTGCTTAAGGAAAACCATCATGGCAGCCAAACTTCAAACAGGCCAAGCCCACACAAACGTACATGACAGAGGTCACAGGACACTGTGGGGGTGTAATGGAGACTCTGACCGTGTTTGACGCTTTAACCACCACAGTCATCTGCAATTAGGCACAAAACTGGGGCCTACATACAGTAGTGGTGCACAGGGACAAATGGAACAAGGAATGCACAGGGGTTTTATGGTGGTGACTGGGTGATCACTACAGGGAACTGGTGATAAATAAATATCCATCTATCCATGCCACAAGTCTCACCTAACACGGCAGTAGGAACCAGAGGGTCGTTGGGCACTGTGGGAGGAAACACGGTGAGGACATTTTGCAAATTTAAGAGTTAAATACTATGAGCCGAAAGTGAGCATGAGGAAGATTTACAGCTGCAAGTAGCAGAAGAAGCAGATGCTCTCTAGTCATGACATGAACATTAGTGAAAGATTAAATCTGATTATTACTTCTGAGCAGTATTCCTGACTGACTGTTCCTTTCTAAAGCTGTTTATTATTTGACAAATCATAGAGGAGGTCTCTCAAGAAGCTTCTGAACAGCAGTTCTTTGTATGTTTAACTGATTAACATACATATTGAAAGCATACTGGCTCGTTATGAGTCACTACATAACACATATTAATACTTTATTCTGCTTGACCTCAGTCCACAGCTTATTATTAATAACATACCCTCACCTAATAGCATACTATTATTTAACACAATACAAAACTATACTTGTCAGTAGTATCCAAATAGCCCTAATAAGTGTAACACAGGAAATATTTTATTTTCTAACTAGAGACCCTCATCATATACTGTAATGCATTAGAGGTTTGACAGCTATTTAGCAATGAATTAGTAGCAAGAACATTGTTAATTAATGACAGTTGTAGAATACGCCTTTAATAAATGACTAACAGAGCCAGTATGCTACTATTATGTACGCTTAATAGCAAGTAGTTAATGGTGAAGGGTAAAATACAAACTAATTCAAACCATAGCATAATCTGTTTTAAACCCAAAGTGAAAACTGAACATTTTAAACACCTTGTACTAGTAAAAAAAAAAGTCACATCAGTAAGACAGTTAGAAAAGAGAGAAAGATGAAAATATTGATATGTAACAATCAAACAGGATCCCGTTCTTCCTTTTCAGATTTCTATTTCTTAACTAAGCGTTTATATTAATAGTGAGGATGGGCAACGTATTGAATTGATCAAATTAATCAAAGTTTGGCTTTCTGAAAATCATAAACTGCAAAATTGAGTTTATTTCTCTAAAGACCTAGAGCCAAATTCTGAATGCAACCTTTTTTCTATATGTAATATATTAATTGTGAATGTATTTCTTCAGTCATTATGGCAAGATTGTTAATTGCGTTTTGTCTTCAGATCATGTAGCCAGAAAACAATCAATAAAAATCCAAAAAATTGTCCATAATACAGAAAATGGTCATATCCCCCAGCTCTAGTATAAAGATAATACTTTGGTTGTGAACCTACATCTGTTGTTGTAGTTGTGAGAGTCCATAAAGGTAACAGCCATAGGGTCTTCTCCATGCAGAGTGCTTTGGTCAGCATAGCTGCGATCCATGGCGTTCACCATGTGTGTCATTTCCTGCCGTGTCGTCCCGATAGCGTCTTTACGTTTTTTCGCCAGTTTCCTGTCAGGAGCAGAGGCACACAGTCAGGCGTCATATAAACGAATACATAAGCCACAGCTAGCCTGCAGACCGCTGCCCCTCATGGCTTTGCCCAGATCTTCAACAGCAGTATGTTGTCGTATAAATTGCTGTTTTTGTGGCATGAGTTTAGCGGAGGGCTGCAGGCTGCTCAATACAGATGGAAAGTTTTCACTCTATCAAGCCAGAGAAAAGAAGAAAGGCAGGGAGGAGCGAAAAAGAGAGGAAGGACAGTGGAGAGAACAGGCAAGGAAGGTAAGAGGAGAGGTTTGTTCTTAAATGGCAGCATGTAACAGGCTCAGCTATAGGAGCATCTAATACAGAGCAGGGAAAAGGACCTAAAACCTACTGGTTTTAGCAAAAGGGAAAATATTGATCAACCTTAGATGAGCTGTCAGATGAAAGCCCTCCACAAAACAAATCTACTTCTGCACTTAACTAAACTCTGCTTTTTAATTGACATAATGATCTAGATTACAACAATGTAGAATGTGGTTTTCATCCAACAGCAAAGTTAGAAAAATATCCCATCAAGAGAATCACATATTCTGCGTAGAAGCCCAGGGAAAACCACCACAGTCTGTGAGTTATCATCATATGAGTAGGAGGAGCTGAGGTTAAGTCACTTATTTTTCAGGAAAGATACATCATATAGACATATGTTTTTATCATGAGTTTTATTTTTCTTCACAGGCTGCTGGGATAGTGTTATCTTCATTAACTTCACATTTTCTTCAGCATAACGTTCTACCATCAGACATGAGCCCATGAGGAAAAATAACATCTTAAAATCTAAACATCAAGGTATCGCTTTCAGGTTAAACTCTCTCAGTGTGAGCAATCCATCAAATCCCGGGAAAATAACTGCAGAGGGATTAATATGTCGAGCATGACAGAGCATGCAGGAGCGTTTGTACCCAGAGCCATAGATAGCCATCAGTTAGGACAACATCTAAACCAGTGGAAAACATTGTTTTTTACACGGCCTGCTCACGAGGAAGTAGTTCCTCCTGCATGGCAGTTTGAGCTCCTAGAAAAATTTCCACAGATCTAATGCAGATAATTGGAAAAAAGTGCATTTTTAACTGTTGCCAAACTGATACCATGTACCGCTCTGACTTCTTCCCGACAGACAGACACAAAGCATGCTGCGTTTTATTGAATATTTTACCTCTGGAACCCAAAATACACCAACTCCACCTCTAAGATGCACATATACACACACCCAACACACACATTCACACTCTCAGTTGAAACAGACGTAGTTGCTGACCAGGTCAACACATAGAATAGAATAGAATATAGTCTTTTATGTCTGCGTAGCTGTTTATCTGGCAGAAAATGTGAAACCACATGTCAATCACCATGTGTCGCACCTGAATACACTGTTTATAAGTGCAGGAAAAAGACAGACAAACAGTAAGAGATCAACTACCGTGGCTGTGACCATAACCAGACTACATAAACAGATTTATGTCTTTTTTGTTTTTTAACTTTTTGGGGAGTGATTTGAAGTGAATTATCGTTTAACGCAGTGCAGCATATTGACTAAACAACAAACACACGACACTGACTTTTCCTACAAAAAAAGGTAAAAATCGGTTGGTATTATATTCCAGAGGAGATGTGCACAGTACAAATGTATTTCCATTTTGCTCTCTTAAAGCTGTTCTCTTATTCATTCCTTCCCCCCAAAAATAATGTTCTTGCCGCACCTCTTATCTGAAGAAGGGTGTTCCATTAAATGTTTAAGATGCATTTAGTGAAAATCTGAGTGACCACCTTTCCACGACACCATACCTGAGAACATAGTCCAGTCCATCAAATATCCCTTTAACATTGATGTTTAACTGTTAACTGTTTTAATGTCACTTTTATTGTTTATTTTATGCAAACATACCTTTCTAGATGTTTTATGTGTTTGTTTAATTTCAATTTCGATCATCTGATTAACTTATTATGATTTTCCAAAGAATTCCAATTATATAGTGTACTTGGATTGGGTTGATTCTTTATTAAAAGTGACAATTGACTGATGAATTGAATGATTTAAAGTCTTTTAGAGTCTGGGTGAAGAGCTAAAGAGCTTGTACTGAAAATATTATGATGATGAAAATAATATTATGTTTAATTTCAGCATTTCATCCTTATGGAATTTTTATCCAGCCATCCTAGAATTTGAGATTTTACTTAACATTTTTATTCATTTTACGTGTGTGATTCTGAACCTATTCTACACAAGTGGACACAAATGGATGGTTCTTTCAAGTCCAATAGAGCGATCCAACATTTCCTCATCATTAAAGAATAAAAATATTGGTGCTTTGACGCCGAATGCAGATAAAGCATTCATTTTGGCCACAGCCAGTGAGAAACACAAAGAGAAACACAAAGAGCAGGACGTTCCCCAGAAGAGAAAACAAAGCCTCATTGAGAACTACCGAAACAGAAGAAGTTGCCATTTGTCTCCAACAGGAAGTGGGCTGGTTCAGGAGAGAGACTGAGCATGTGCAGTAGAGTTTACCATGATACCTGTGACTTGATGGGCGGATGGATGATCACATGACTACATGCACACAAAGAGCTACAAGTCACAAGTGCAGCATTCTTTTTTCAAATAACACGCTTAGGCCTGTGTCGTCCCACTTGGGCCTGCTTTGTTCTGGTTTATGGCCAACTCTGGCCTTTATAAGCCTGCTTCAGAGCAACTTTGGAGCATGTAGAGGATACCGGGGCTGAGGTCAATTCACTTTCAGTTCAGTCAGTGATTCATGTGAATAGAAGCTCACATTGAACAGAATGGTGATGATGATTGAGCCTTTGCTTATTTTTTATTAGATACAATAACAAGGCAGCAATATTCTCTTGCCAAAACCCTAATACAATATAAATAATAATTACTGTTTACTTTAATCCGGACCTGACTGACACAAAAGTGAATTGACCCCTACCCTGGCAAGGCGTCAATGAGGATGGCTTTGGCTGGTTGATCAGAGCTGAAAATGTGTTTTTCTTGAAAAAAGTATACTGCATCTTTAAAAATAACAACAACTAGCCACTAATTCGCCCAATAAGATAACAGCAGCTGGGTGAGCTGATCGTTGATTAGTTGTTTACTTACAGGTAATAAGAGTATGAATAGTAGGTCCTCCTGGGGTTGTGAGCCAATCAGAAAGCAAAGAATGAGACACAAGGGTCATGAATATGCAAATTAGGACAATACTGTCCTGTCCCAACCAGCAACAACAAAAACAGAAGAAAACACCTTTTGATTGCTTCAGCTACAACTTGAGGGTCATGCAAGGGTTTGCTATAAAAACTAGGGGCTATTTCTAAAGTTAAATGCTATGAAATAACCTACAAGTACTTTCTGTTACTAGAACGGTGACAAATTGTTTATTTAACTTATCAACATGCAGTCTTTTGCTTCTAGACGTGTTGTATTTCAAATATCCATGCAATATTTTAAAGCTGTGTTGACCGACCGGCCCTGATTAGAGGTTTAGTCCTAATCAGCCAATCACCTTTACTCCCTCCTTCAACATTTTGTCTAAACTGAAACACAGCTACTTCATCTGTAACACCAGGCGCCTGCTTCCAGGGAAGCAAGCATGATGCCACTGCAATGTCATCATGTCCCACCATTTTAAAGATGCAGTATTGTTCAAAGTTGAAAAAGGATCAATGGCAATGAAGATTGATCTCCCCAGAAACCTTTATGGACCCTTACTCCTAAATAATCCCATGTTCAACCTCAACACTTACAGATAAAGTGCGTTCTGTCACAGCACCTCACTTTTACTTCACAGTTCCATTACAAACAAAAAATTCTCATAAAATGAACTTGAATACTAATAGATGGATACAAATAGTTTCATGGCTCGACCAAAAGACCAAATGTGTAGCCCTAGCCATGTTTCCAGAGTAGTTGGAAGGAAAATTTATGCTTTACACAAACGTATACAAATAGATTTCTTCAACTGGAAACTTCTGTCATGAGTTGAAAATGTTACCTGCAATACTTAAAAAAAACACATGGTAAGAAGTGTTCCTCTACTGTGTGGTATACATTTACTACATAAATAATACTAAAACCAAAAGACAGTGTAATTTTAAGGTTCTTCATGCTGTTAAAATATTGCTTTAACCTTCAAGAACTCCCAACATCATGCTTTAAATGTATGGTTTACATGACACCATCACAGTCACTCTCTGACAGTTCTTTGGCCATTTATATATTACTCTATTTGAATAAACCACATGTATAAATGAAGGTTAAACATCACAGTAATTGTTGATGCATGAGACAATTAAATAACACTGAACTGAGTCCCTCTGTGCAGGCATTTAGACAGCAGTAAACAACAGTTGCTTTGTAAAAATGTGCGACTGGCCTTTAAATGTGGACGAATTCTGTCTGTTAAGAAAAAGCCAAAATTTTCAGAGGACACATCTTGAAAAGTGTTAACCTGTTGTATGAATGTTTCAACCACCCATGCTGCGCTCTGCAGTAGATAATATTTTTGAGCCAGTTTTAATTTATAATTACACTTTCACACCAAAGCTGCGGCACCACAGTGCTCTTATATGAATTCATTACGAGAATCAGGATAAAAAAGAGGAGGTCAGGGGCTCCAAGAGCAAACTTCTCTGGTGACGACACTACTTTACTGACTGTAATTTAATATTTCTAATGGTTTTTGATTTGCAAGGTGTGATCATGATTAGTTTTAATGAGAGTGCACTTTCTTGATTTCTCTGAAAAGCCTCGGGCAAGATGAAATACTTCAGTGTTCAGAGGAAATTATGTTTCTCTTTAAAGAGACACTTTCTCACATTGATGATGATTAATCGTA
>JAPQRQ010000017.1:6435190-6447537 GCA_037367365.1 Apogon talboti
GAAAAAGAAAAACAAGATGAGAACACAAATGGTAAAGAGTAACCCTGATGACTCAGCGGTAACATGAGCATACAGCATATTGTTATAGACTGAAACACTGTTATCAAATGTTGTATATTGTAGGTAGTGGACTCCAGGGTCCACCATCATCACTTCACACTGACAGCAAAACACAACACAAAATTATGCATGTTAAAGCCAACCAACCAACCACTTTAAGTATTGACAGACTCTAAAAGAACCATAATAAGCAGTCTTAGCCAAGTGCAGAAATGCTAACAACCCATGATGAAGAGTAAGGACGCCTTGGTCCTAGGAGAGATAGAGGTTACTGGGGCGAAGATGAGGATATGTGCGAGAGGCTGTACAATTTCCTGTTTAACTTATAGTATATGTAACTGTGATAAAGTCTAGTGTGTTTTGTATATATGATGATACAGTGTACGATCATAATCTCCAATTAAACAAGTGAATGTTCAAGTATTAAAATCTGGATCTGGAACCAAGCACTTCAATAGTTGAACATCATAGTGGAAACAAGTAGCTTCTTCAATAAATGAACACTTTTTTTTGGGATTACATAGACACGTTGGGAAGCACTGGTAGTAGCCTTTGGAACTGCACATAAGGTCATTTCACATATGGGTGAGGCAAGAATGTTTTTCTATTATATGTTGATAATTTTGTTGTTTTGGGGCTATAAAAGGGGAAAAAATAAAAACAAAGCCCAAATAAAACAGAAAATAACCCTGGTATCAACATCAGCTCTGAGTTTTAGTGCATACCCAAATTTTTTAAAACTTCCAACATATCTATGGCGTTCCTTAGAGTTCTGCATAATGTGAATGTGTTTTGTGTTGCCAAAAACAGACTAACCGTCCAAACTGAGTCAGCGTTTTCCCTGGTCGGAACTGAGATAGTTTTATGAACATCTATCTCTGCTCCTCGGTGACATTTAGCCATTTCTGAAATGTAATAACTCCTACTGGGCACGCCTTTGATTTCTATCTTTTATGTGGATTGAGAACTGTTATTGTCAATATAATCTACCTTCTTTCCTTTCTGCCCAGGGCTTTAATTACCTTAACTGGCTCATTAAACTGGATCAATAACCCCCCAGACCCCACCTACGTCTTCCCACACACACATACTCAAAGTCTGCAAACAAGAAACCGAACCTTCCTCCGCTGCTTTTCCGCCTGTTCATATCTGTCGACTATATCTCAGGCAGTACACTGCGTCTGGAATATTTACCCACTTCAGATTCCACGGCGGCTGCACAGTGGGGTTCAACCGCTTCACACAAAACAACTACTTCTTAAGCTCCTGTGGCAACTCATCTATCCTGAGCAGCCACCACTTTGGGAAAGCTATTACCTTTAGAAGCTAACCTTAGCCTTTAGTCTAAGCCTTTAAAGACTGCTCATTGTATAGACAACATAAAGCACTACACTGATTTAGTACTGGACTCCAATGAACCTTCAGGAAACTTATAGAGGCCGATGAAAAGACAATGGTTCGATATATATGTTTAAAAAAAAAACAAAACACTGCAATTACTCTGACAGTTATGTGATTTAGATACAGGTCATGATTCTAATTTACTTACTTATAATAGTAGAGAGAGGTGCATTTTACCCTGAACATTTTATTTTTTACATTTTAAAATAATATACATATATAATAATATACATGTACAGCCATTAAACAAAATGACAAAGTCAGGACATTCACAACATGATCTATTTCTAACCCGACACCTCTGTTTTGTAATGCAGGCTTTAGATATAAAATAAAATGATTGAATATCAACAGAGTTTTCTCTAGGATTCTGGCATTTGGGCTCAGGGGTCTGAGGATTTACATATTATTTAACTGAAACCTTTTTCACATTCAACTATCAGTACGATATTTATTAAAAAAACAAACTGGCTTTTCAATTTTCCCATAATCCTTCACATGCCTGTGCATAATAATCACAAAATAACACTGGTTAAACAACAGCGAACAGAGCAGAACTGTGGGTTAGTCCATAAATGACAGCACAGTGTGTAAAAAAATATATTTTATCTGGCTCAGGTACTGTGAAAAAATACTTGGATATTTCTGCTACATTTAGGCCTATTGTTCACTTGTAAACAGTGTTTTAAGTGGCAAAAATGGAGATTCTTGAAAGTGCTGTCCAAAGTGTAGATCTTGAAAACTCTGCGTGGGTTTGTGTGTAACTGTGATGAAAAGGAAAACAAAGAGACTGGATAACACACCCCATTTGCACACGTCTATTATTGCCTTGTGTAATGAATCTGCACTTGAAACATCAAGTCCAAGTGTATAAATGAAAGCATTACCTGCAGATTTAAGGCTCATTCATCCAACTGGGAGACGAACCACACTGACTTGAACCTACGTTTGAGGTAACTTAAGTTTAAACCTGAAGTTGTTGCTGCTTATCTTCATAATTAAATACTGTGTTTGCTACAGCCAATATTCAACGACAGAAGCAATAGTTCGTCCAAGTACTGTATTTCTACCAGTTTTAAGTCGTTGACATGTGGACAGAGACATTTTGTAAAATGAAGGTTGAGCAGAATTTTTTTTAAAGGGTATGATGTTACAATGTTACAAACCCCGATGAGGTCAGTGATGACCCACAAATCCTAACACTTTAAATTAAAAGTTTTCTTTTGCTGCTCCTTGTCATAAACTGACATGTTGTCATTCACAGTGAAACCCATTTTATCACTTGTTGATGTTCTTTCCTCCTCGTGTCTCTCTCTCTGATGGGTAACCCACCTGCTTCCTTCTGTCCTTCCAGGATTTTAATAAAAACAGCTCACCTTAAATAGAGACACACAAGTCTCTCCCCAGCCCTCCTTTGCCTTGGTCTGTGTTTTTCCTTGGGTCTTCCTCTCTCAGAGGAGACAACACAAGGACACAAACTTGTCGCTTCTTCTGACAACCCATTATCTGCCTGTCACTCACACACACATGCACGGACTCACACTCAGTTATTACCCAAACACACACACGTGGGCCTCAGGTTGTGACAGAATCAAGATTAAATCTGAGGAGAGAATGCATAGGTGTGTGTTTATGTATGTGTGTGCGCACGTCTTAATAAAACTCCTAATAATAAGGATGCATCGGCAAGGGCGAACTCAAGAGCCGCACGCTGAAACACAATTATGTTATTTTTTTCATTTACATGTAAACGGCTCACATATAATTAGACATATCGACATATGAAAGAAAATGAAAATGAAAGAAGACCGAGAGGAAGGAGCGATGCAGACATACTGGGCAGGTAATTGTCTGCTGAGCAAATATCACTTAACTGTGTATGTGTGTTAATAGCTTAGGGGTCAGAGCATTTCATTTTGGCTTTAGGCTGTTATTGGTTGGTTGACATTTAAATAGAGTGAGACGGAGACCCGCTGCTTTCTATGTCTGTCTCACCCTTATGCCTGTCTCGTCCTCGCCTGTCTTCATCTCTTCCTTCCTGTCTGTCTGTCTCCCAGTTCGGATCAATAGTCGTGATCCTCACCATAAACCTAGCTATTAGGGCAGCCGCACACACAGTTAGGGCACTGTAATAAATTGTATTGATTTCAGGGTCTCTAGATGCTAACACTGCTCCACAGCGAGACAGTTTTCAACATGGAATTAAAACAAAATATATGACTATCTGCCTGTCGCGCACACATAGAAAAACACACGCACCTGCATTTCAGAAACCTATTTCCCTCTTGGCCCATAATGCAATGCTGCTTATCTCTGTCTATTTACTATATAGGTGGGAGGAGAGACAATGAGAGAACATGGAAAAAGACAGAAAGAAAGAAAGAAAGAAAGAAACAGAGAAAAAAAGAAAGAAGCAAACAGAAAGAAGAGGGCAAATACAGTAGCGTAGAAATTGAGTAGTAGAGTATTAAAAAACAAAGCAATGCTTGGAAAAATGAAACAGGCAGCAAAGGAGAGATAAAGGGAGCAGAGAGAGAGAGAAATGGGAACGAAAGATGAGAGAGGGAAAGAAAGAAAGCGGCAGAGACGGCGAGCAGAGGAACGGGAGAGACGATAACTAGTTTGGAACGTGGCCAAAGACATGCGGGACCAGGTCCAACGGTAAACCACAGAGGCTGCCTTGTCCCTCTCCCCTCCTCCGGTAGACTGACAAACGGCTGGATTCATGTTGGAACTAAAAGGCTTTGTTCTCCACAGATGGAGCTTTGAAAACAACAACAATACCAATAAACACTAACAATAACACCAAGGACAGCAAGCTTCATATCAGCGGAATCCAGAGGTTGGAATTAAAGAATGTTAAACAAAAGGAAAGGAAATTAAACTAAATGAAATAAAACTCTGCTAGAGGCCAAAAAGCACTGTCTCTCAACATAAACCACTATGTGGAGCCAGGGAATATAAAGTACACCACAGGGCAGGGGAGAATAAAGCCTAAAGTAGAGAATAAAGGAGGAGGAAAGGAAGAAAGGGGGGACATGGGAGGAGGGAAACCAAAAAGGTTGACAGGAGATGCAGCTAAATCCAAGTTAATCTGTCCAATTAGTTCCTGGTAATCCTTCTACTGTCATGAGAAAGACAAATGAAACTCCATTTATTCATTCTGTCTCCAACTCTCTCTTTTTCTTTGTACATCTCTGTCTCTCTTTGAATATAAGCACATTAAAAGTACAAATTTGGGCTGATCTCTGTGGTTTGGTCTTCATTCCGATTCTCACACCGACCTGTTGATGCAGATGGTCGCCCACCCCACACCTGGCTTCTTCTGTAGTGTCCAAAAGTCCACAATGATTCTGATATTTCTATTTTTTCCTGAACTGATATTATCCCCTCTGTAAAAGCTTTTATATGTCAGTGAAGCGGCGTTAGGTAATGAAATATATCCACAGGTGTTTTGCATTGAATTTCCTTTCCATAAAGCGTCGATGGGAATGTATGAGGTGTTATTTATGGTTATTTCCTAACCTCTCTATTTTGTCCACACTGTAATGCTGTTTGCATGTGGATGAAAGGCCTGAATGTAAAGGAAAATCTCAATTTAGTTGGATTTATTTTTATTAGCGTGGGTTTAGCCTTGACCGGATGCATATATTGTATTCTCAATGTCATAGTTATATGAATATGATCAATAAACACTTCAGAAAACTGCCTGAAACATGATAAATAAGAAAAAAATCACAAATGCTTAGTGGCTTTACCTGACTTGTTAAACCAATAATATCTATTCATTTATGTCCCTACAGTTATATGCCGATGGCCTAGTTTCTTCCTGTTAAAGGGGAGTTTTAAGTCCTTCCATCTGCTCAAGAGGGATTTGTTCTTTAATAGTATACGGCTGCACCCTGTAATGATTTTGTCAAAGCTTGGTGTGATATAAATAAAAAGTAATCACATTGATTTCCTGCTAATTATTCTGATTGATCGGGGGCTCTCTTGGCAGTATAAATCCATCATTGTCTGAGAAGTTAGGAAGAAGAAATTAAAAAACATAGTGAGTGATGCTGAAACAAATGTTCATAAATGAGGTGACTTATACAAATAGCTTGTAAAATCAAATAGTAAACTCAACAAACTGGAGGATACTGGAAACTTGGAACTCACAGCTAAAATTCTCCATTTTCTAGTTCTTCGTGTTGTGTTTTTTGTTCTAAAATAGTAAATACTGCTTATTATTACCGAACTGCTTATATTTCTGCAGAGCTGTGTTTCTTTTCAACTCCAACAACCACTTTGTGCACAATTAGAATTACACTTTTAGAAGAAATGTGTGGGCACTTTACACAAAATATGCGTAGCACTGTAGTTTACACATTGTGCGTCAATATTGAATAAAATTGTGTTGGAGAGGTAGTGTTGGAGGTATGTTTTTCACACTGTAGCACAATGTGTTAACCTTCACTGTGTTGAAATTATTGACACAGTGAAAGTGTTAAAATGAACAGAACATTCCAAATGCCATCCAATAATGTGTGGAGACTTAACATGGTTTGTAAACACATCCCTTCTAAAGAGTGTAAGTGCTTTTTATTAGACCTGAGCAAACCTTTATGTGTCTTTTAGAGTCACAACGTTATTCAAGCGAATTGACCTTCATTAATCCTATCAATTTTAAATAAAACTACAAACAAACAAAACAGACTGATACTAAAGGGACAGTGTGTGTGTCTGTAAATCTCATGACTGCTGATGGCACCACGGTCTGACCTTTAAAGCCTACCACGGCGAAGGGAAAGTGTGTGTCTGTACGTTTTCACCTAAAAAGTACACATGATAAAAAGCACATATGACAAACTGTGTGTGATTCCTTCAACATCTGCGCTTGTGTGTGTGTGTAAATGTGTGTTTTGTGATTCCATTCTTTCATTAATCCAAGTGGTGCTGAGTTTGTGCAACATATGAGAAATACTGTGACTCTTCTGAACTGTGTGCTATTGTGTGTCTGTCTGTACACTTCTCTCCATCTCAATTCCTCTTAGTGCGTCTCTCTTCTGTGTGCGTTCATGCCTGTGTAACTATGGTTTTAGTGTGTGTTCCAGTGCATTTCAGTAAGTGTGTGTGTATATGTGTGTGTCTAACCTGCCATGACCAAGAGGTTTTCAGCAGAAAATTCAGGATTTGGATTAAAAGCTACTTCTGTCTACTTCACCTTCTGTCTCTTTCTCTCTCTCTCTCACACACACACACACAAACACACACCGAAGCACACGACACACACTAACTCTTCACTTCAAGTTGATTATTTTTCACCCTTCAGACAAGAGCAATAAATCACCACAGAAGAAAAACCGAGGAGAGTGGGAGAGAAGGAGCAACAGAGGGAGCATGAGAAGAAGCAGAGATAGAAAAGAAATAAAAAGTGAGGATGAAGAGATGAAAATAAAAGTGAAGAGGAAGGAGAAAGAGGAGAGGAGATGAAATCCTGACTGCCATTGATGTCAATTCCACCGCCCTGTGTGTGTGTGTGTGTGTGTGTGTTATAACTGCGCTGTATTCTATTAACTTTATTGGTTTTTAATTAAACATTATTTTGTGTGGTCACATGCTTGGGTTTATGCCTGGTATTTGTGTACACATATTCCTGCGTGTGCGTGCATGTGTGTGTGTGTGTGTGTATTTGCATGTGCATGTCTTTATTACATTGCGTTGGACTAAATATTCAGTAAACTACAGGTGGTGGGATCAGACAAACCTAACCAAACAGAAAAAGCAAAGGAATCATTACCATTTAAATAACATTTCTACCCTGTGTGTGTCTTTCTCTCTTTCAACAAACACAAACACACCCACCAGGCATGTGTGTCATGTATATTTGTGCGTGAGTGTGAATGACCCTAGTCACACAACAAATACACATGGGGAGATATCGAAGGCAGGAAGATATCACTGCAATAATAATAGAGGAGAATATCCAAATAAAATGGAGTTACTTTTATTAGATATGTATGCATATTACCTTAAGAATTATCTCAAAAGTTTGTGGTATTACTTTAGCATTTACATTTTAGTTACCTCTGTCAAAGTCTTAGGTTTTACACCGTGTGACAAGGGAAAATAATTTATCATAGCAAATACAGGGCGCAATAATTTCTCTTAAATTGCCTCGAGCAAGACAGAACACAAGGTGAGGTAAGAACACTTGTTTCCAGTGGAACTCTGATGATCTGTCCCTTTCATGAACATCGGTTTCCATGAAAATGCAGTGGAAAGGACTCTGCCAACTGCCAGCATATGCACATTTGTTAAACAAATTCTTGAATGGTACAGATTCAACCCCCTTTGAGTTTAACTCCACCCATTGGACCATTCTGAAAAATGGCAGAAAGTGGTCAGGGGTTAGGGGATGTGGGTTTATGAGGCAGGAGTTGTTCTGTGACAGTACATAAGCCAGAGAAAAAGGAAGAATAACACAGAATCATAAGGCACCTATTTTGAGCTGTATGTTGAAAGCTTTATTAAGGGTTTTCTAGGTTTGTGGAGGGCTTTGGTGTTTGTTTATGTTGTCGTTTCACTAAAAACTCAACAGATCTGCTCACTGATGATGTAAAAACACAGTTCCAAATTTTGCAAATAACAGTTGTAATAATAGAACTTTCATAAAGTTTATTTCTCCATCTGCTCTGGCTAACCTGGTGTTGTTTCTCTTCAGAAAGACATAATTTTCAACATCTTACTAATTTTCAGGACCAAACCGAGTTAGTTTTTTGTAGACAGGGGCTGCAGCGAATGATCTTTTTAGCAGTTGATTCATCTGTCACTTATTCTCTATTAATTCTTCAGCTCATAAAATGTCAAAAAATGGTGAAAGGGACAGGAGTTGTAAATTAGCATTAGCTATAAACTTATATGCATCACAACAGCTGCAATTTTGTAACTATGTCTGACTGCATTGTCCCTGTCAAATAAATAAATACATAAATAAATAAAAATGCCAATCGGTTTGTAAAGCTGTTATTAAACCCACTGTTTGGTCCAAAAACCCTATAGAAATTCAGTTTATCATCAAAGAGGGGCAGAGAAATCAGAAAATATTCACATATAAGAAGGTGGATCAGAAGGATGTGTACTTTTTTATCCTCAAAAGAATAATCCAACGAATGGGCAAATAGCTGTCAATTAATTTAGCAGTCAACATCTGATTGATTACCACTTGTAGCAGTAAAACACATTTTAGCCACATAAAAAAAGCCTACAGCCGTGCACTATGGCCCAAAATGTTTTATCTTGATTTCTTGTCAATTTTACTTTTCTAACTACATGAACTGGAGGCAAAACTTAAAAAAGCTCTTTATTTACTAAAACTCTACTATATACAACTAGAGAAACCCATTCACAATTAGTATAATACAAGAAGCAAACAGGCTGCAGTTTGAATGTTTCTGTTGAACAGCAAAGCTCTCCACAGGAATAATCGTGATTTTGGCAGTTTCACAATTTCACCAAAACTCACAGAAAGATGAGCTTGGTTTTACTCAAGGGAAGGGAGGCGGTGCACCTCTGGTACTGGGTGCTAACATTCATTTTATATCGATTTCATGATGCAGAGACCTCCCAAATTTGACTCTATGTCAGCCTTGGCCTTGTAAGTTCAGAGAGATGGGCATGTTGTTCAGGGCATGTTGATCCACTTTCAATCCATAAAATGTCATTTTTAAAAAAATAAATATTAACACACTGACATTGCTGTGTTTTATAGTAGTGGAGGTTTATAATGTAGTTTACAGCTCAAAAATATGTTTTAGCGTGCAGGACCTGTTTAAACTAAATAGCATTTATTTAAGCTCTGTTTATTAATTAAAAATAAAAATAAAAACAACTATAAGTAAGGAAATTCTGCTTAAGAATAAGACTATTTTCCTGTTATAATGAATTTTACACTTTTATGATTACTGTTCTATAGACAAAAGCTACCCACAGTTACTTCATATTACCCAGTTGTGGTCTGATATCAACACATTAGTTAACGTCTTTAACACAAAAGTGTTGCTGCATGAGCAAGGAAAAGATTAATTTCCTCTTCCTGTCAAACAGGAAACTGTTCAATACATGAGTCGCCTGAACAAGTATATGACTTCCTCTCTGTCAATAAAAACACACACACACACACACACACACACACACACACACACAGGTTGGCAGACATCATTCAGGCCCCGTGGTTATGAGTTTTCATCTCTCTTTCATTTTCACTCTCCAGTTTCATCATTCTCCCACCTCTCATAGTCTCTCTCCCCCCCCCCCCACTCCTATTTTCTCCTCTTTCTTTTCAGCCTCCTTATTGTTTTTCATCATCTCGCCATCGCTCCCTTATTCTGTTTCACATTCAAGTTCATTTCTTCTCTTTCTGTCTCCCTCTCTCATATCAACCCTCCCTCGCTCTGTCTCTCTCCCTCAGGCTGACTGTGTTTATATTTCAGTCGTTTATTTCTACAAATGTCAGACAGTGTTTCTGCCCTCCGTCTATTGATCCACAGAGAGAGAGAGAGAGAGAGAGAGAGAGAGAGAGAGAGAGAGAGAGAAGAGAGAGAGCGAGAGAGAGAGAGAGAGAGAGAGTGATGGGGTAGAAAGAGGGGAGGAGGGCAGCGGCAAGAAACGAAGTAGAAGGAAAAAAGGTGGAGGGAGATGTGAGAGAAAGAAAGCAGGGATGACGAGACCGAGAGACATAGAGTTTCAGAAAAAGGAAAGAAAGACCGAGACAAAGAGTAAGAAAGGTGAGAGAGCCTCCAGTATTTTAATCACTCTTTCTTTCGGCTCACTGAGCAACCACAGACTGATTCAGGCTCTCCCCTCCTTTCTTTCTTTTCCAATTCTATTGCTTTGTGCGCCTCACCTCTCCTCTGCCTTCCTGCTCATAGTACAAATCACTCCACCAACTAAAATACAAATACTAAAACAAGACGAATAACAGTACAACTGTACATGGACAAATCAATACATATGATAAGCAGGAAAGGTTACATCCACAGGGGGATGCAGCTTAACTCTACCTTTTTGGTATAAACCACTCAGCTTTATCATATAAATCAAAGTCGCCTTACTTTTAGTGGTTGTTGCTCGTTGTTTATGACCTTAAGACAGAGTCTTTTACTCATACTGCTTATGTACGTATGAGTTTACACACTTCACATGACCTACCTGCACATTTTGTCCGTGTAATAAGTGGCGGTCCAGGTTTTCCAGTTCCTCCTTCTCCTGGTCTGGTTAATAAGACCCTGATTTCATACTCAGTGTCAGGGTCAAGATGCCATAACTTATAGTTGGGAGAGTTCACAGCATGAGTCTCCGTCCAGCTGCCCGATGTCATACGGTACTCAACCTACAAGAAATAATGTCATTTATATCATTACTGTTACCTGGGCTTTTATTTATTTATCTTTACATCGAATGGTGTCTGGTGTGTGTGTAATATTTCATATTTCAAAGCCTTGTTTGCACAGTTAATGTTACTTCCACAGTCTATGATACAAAGGGCCTGATTGATTTAGAAATAAAACACTCAAAGTATTTCATTGATTTTGGACTTTTATTGTACTTTTATTGTGAAACATTTACATTGACCTGGTTTAAATATGCTACTTGAAATGATAAAACTTATGGGGTTTGTATAGTAATATAAATTTGGCTGAAACATTAACAGATATACTATTTTTCCTGAAAAAAAGCTGGTTCTCGATTACAAGGTGGGTAAAAACATAATATGGATGTTATGTAATGTTCTTCCAGGTAAGCACATTTCTACAGGTTTAACTGAACGCATTCAGCAACATAATCTAGCTCATTTCAACACTTTGTTAATTCTAGATTTCTCACCACAAGTATTTTTGTCTAATTTCTGTCAGTGCAGGTGTTTCGTACTTTTTCAGAGAAACTGTCACTGTCAGCAAGACAATGTTTACACAATTACAGCTCTGTTAGGAAATTGACAAATGCTATAAACTGAAAAACTAAAAATAAAAGGCTTTTATTTCGCACCAGTTAAGGAAGGGATGCGTTTGTAGAAAAGAACATTGCAGTGTATTTAATACTGCAAATATGAAAGATAAATACAAGGTTTTAAACCATATACTAACACTTCTACTTATTAAGTTGAGGAAACTACAAATAAAGGTCAGCCTGCAATACAAGCCTCCTTCAAATAAATGCCAGCTGGAGTAAATGAATGCCCTGGCCACTATGTGAGGAAATACAGTATACCCATAATGACCGAGATAAGCCAAAACACTTTATATGAGTAATTCATAACAATAAAGTATTGAAAACAGCAGGATTTGTTTTGTTGAATGTATTGGATTAAAGTGGGAGAAATGCACATTATGCTGGATGACATTATGAGACACCCAGCTTTAAATGAGGAAATACTATAACCAGAATTCATTAACAAAATTCTCCAATAAAACTTACCTCTTTCAGTATAATAGGTCCATCTCCAAAAATGGAGTTAGCATTGAGCTGAATGAGCAGGTACGTGGGGCCGACGCCCAGCAGCTGAGGTGGGGCGATGGGGTGTGGAGGCTCTGAGGAGAGGATACAATGAACATGAGCATAAAGGGAGGCTTCAAAGTCTCACATCAGATGAATACAACTCAACAGAACAAGGTCACAACGGAAGAAGAGTGAAAAGTGTTTGTTATGGTGATACAAAGTCGGTTTTGTGTGGTCAGTAGAAATGTGATATGAAGGTACTGAAAGAAACCAAAAAAACTGTAAACAATGACTACTGGACACGGCACCGATTTTTAACCTCCTAAAACCCAGGTTTTGGCTTTTTTTTAATTAAATAATTGCTTATATTGGAAACATCATGATGCAACAGTTTTTTCAGATGCATT
>JAPQRQ010000017.1:6453578-6484176 GCA_037367365.1 Apogon talboti
AATGTAGTCACACGTAGTCTGAAGTCTACAGTTTTTATACTAGCAAATGAGTCGACCAAACTGGTTCTCTACAGAAAAATCCACCAATTCAACTCTTCAGTGCTGTAAGAGACTGCTGTGTATTAAAACTAGGAATTGACCGATAATCAAAGGTGATGTTCAATATTTGTAGATGATCAGTAATCCGTAAAATTCAACTTTGGCTCTGACGGGGCTTCTTATTTCTGTTTGGAGTCTTCGCTGTCTTATCTCAAGCAAATAACAAAATGAGAAAAGTGTATTCATTTATTTACTGGAACTTATTAATTAAAAAAAGTCAGATATTACAAGAATAAAGTTGTAATTTTGACATGAAAATATCAGAGGAATAGTCTGTTGCTTGCATAAAATGAAGGACGTAGGGCATCTCCTTAAATTATACTTAAGCATAGGTTTCACAAATGAAATATTTACATACTTACAAAATATTATATGATGATGGTTTTATTCTCCTAACATTATAATGTTCAGTCTTAATAATTTTGACTTTTTTTTCTCAAAATATGGCAACTTTATTTTTGCAATATGATTTCTTTTTATGAATTATGACTTCATTCTCTTAATATCTGGACATCATTATTGAATTATTGGGCTTCTTTGCTTTGATTTGACTTTACTCCAGAAAAATATCTGCACCTGACGTTGGTGTTCCATGCTGAGTATCGGTATCAGCCCTGATCCATAATTAAAATGACCATAAGGGATGCTGATGACTATTTTATTAAATCTTTGTAAAGCTTTCCTATATATCCTAATACAGAAGAGAAAAGGCTATTCAAGAATGATGGAGGAGAACCACCCTGCTCCCATGATGCACCTCTGTCCCTTCAAAATGTGCTTCTTTTCTCTGATCTTGACAGCTCCAGCGCACACACAGGGACCAGATAATGGCACATCTCTGTCATCTACATGTTATAAATATCAATAGATGAGGCCCCATGCCTACCTATTCCGAGGCAATTTCACCCAGCGGACTACTTTTCAAGCTATGAAAATGAAGCCTATGTTACTGTCCCCCTCCCCGCCGAACATTCTCAATGTATACAATTCACATTTTTCAACATGTGAATGAATCTTTCTTCCATTTTCTGTTCATCATATTTCCGCTACATACACGATACCTCCTGCAACGTCCCTTCACTCATCTTTCTCACTTCCTCTTCAATTTACCAGTAAATAAATATTAAAATAAAGATATTCACGGTAAAGAAATTAGCGATGCAGCTGCCCGTGTTCATGGACATCAGTGTCCTGTAAGAACCTCAAATCTCCAAGAAGCAGAGTTTTCAAGAAGTGGATTAAACATATTCCCTGTTTCTTTAATTTCTCTCTGGCTCTCATCTCCCATCTGATATTTCTAATAAATAAACATGAGGCTCCTCTTCTTCTGCATTCATACACGCAGTCCTCATTCTTTTATTGTGATATCTTTCTAACAACCAGCCTCTGGATCAATATTCATTATCACCTATATCCCTCAGCGCTCCAACAGCACCTTTATAGAGACTGTAAAAGTAGCTGGCTGGTTTTTCGAGCTCAAGTTGGCAACGAAACACACTGTGCTCCCACTTGAACCTGGATCTATTTTCATATATGTAGATTGGTCCTATTCATGTTTAGACACATCTCCTGCTGTGTGAATTCTTCGTTCCTCTCCTCTCCTCATATTTAAAAAAAAAAAAAGATGTTCGTGATAAATAAACATTAGCCACTTATATATTCTTACTAAATCAGCAAGGTCCTGCGGAAAATGTGTCTCTGCTGCCAGCTTATTTTTGAAGAAAACACAAACCCATTCGTCCTCAGCAGGAAACTCTAACCCATTAATGTCCTGCTCAAGCGACCCCGGCGGTACGGAAAATTGAACCTCAACACCGGACGGTGTAAAAGCCTTATTATCGGAGCTACATCGGCTAATATTCATATTCGTGGTGCTTGCCTCTGCTTTGATTTTTCATTTCTTTCTCCGCTGCCATCTCTTATGCAGAATAATACACATGACTCTCCTCAGATGTTTACATATTCAGACGTATTCTTGATTCTGATATGGATATTCTTGGGATAATGAGCTGACTATTTACATTTAACTTTTCCTCACCATCTCTCTTTACTCCACGCCCCACTCTACCCCCCCCCCCTTCCTGTCACTCCCTTATCATTCTTCCTGAATCTTTTTCGCCTTTACCCCCGCTCTCTCTCTCCCTGCCCTTCTCCTCTGTCTCTCTGTGGGAAATAAATTGAATATGTAAGCTATTGGATGTGAATGAATAAAGCATCCCGTCTCAAACACACATTGGTGACACCTTATTAACCACATGTCAGCTGCACATGACAGCTGGTGCACACATAGTTTCCAGTCACACATGTGTGCATAGACACCAATGCATGTGGTTTACACCCACACACACACACACACACACACACTCACCAGAGCTGGCATGCTCACATCTACATACACACAAACTGTCCTCATTAGTCTATATTGTGTTAGGGACTTACAATTTATCACTCAGACACAGTGAATGTGCGTCTGATTGGAAAGACATTTTGACACAAGTTAGTCAGAACACCAAAATATATAACAATAAGGCCACAGTTCAAGACTTAAAGGGATCCTTAGAGCTGTCAGGAACTCAGAGGACCACCAAACACAGAAAGAGATTCCCCCTAAGGACCATAATTGACTGGCCAAGGTACAAGTAACGGATTGACACCACTTTTTATATTTTTCAACCTTAAATATCGGTCAGTCGTGAGATTTTACAGATCCAGTACACATTAACAGCAGCCTGTAGAACAATGTTGTGCATTTAAAGGTGCATTACGGAAGCCTTACATGTTCTTACATGAAGCTTGTGTTATGCTAAAAGCCAGTCTTTAACATTATACATTAACATTAATGTTATATTGTTAACATTTATGTTAACAGCAACAATATACTGATGTATATAAACAGGTCCAGTTGGGTTTACATTCAAAGCTCCTGAGCTCCGGCACAAACTTAAAGAAATAAACCCAAATACATGATAATTTAGAAAATGAGCTAACTACAGAGAAATGGACAAGGATTTAAAGTGCAGTATATAAAAACTGTGTACATACTGCGTGTATATGATGTATGTGAACAATTTTATGTATTTATATATGTAATTGTAAGCTTTGCAAAACTGTAAGTAAATGGTTACTGAATTAAAAATGACACGTTTTAGCAGGTGCAGCAGACATAAACACAGAGGAAAAGACAAAATGCCTCTTTAAGCCATATTTTATATCCTGTGTATATGATGAATGTGAATAATAATGACTGTGATGCTTTATTTCTTAAATCCCCAAAGAAAGCACACTAATCAAATACCACTAGGATGATTCTTTAAAGTACTCACCTCTGACAATAAGACCAGCAAAATTAGACACCCCGGAGCCGCGCTCTGATTGGGTGACGCAGCGGTACAGATCTTGATCCTGATTGGTGACTTCTTTCAGGTGGAAGGAGGCAGCGAACCGTCTGTGGTTGATGTTTTTGGTGAGGGCCACAGGAATATCTTCTCCATTTCTCCTCTGAATCACAGACAGATACACACATTGATACACTGATCAGCTGGTGTAGGGGCTGAGACAGGTTTAACTGCCTTGCCCAAGGTCGCGAGGCAGCTATGGACCACACATGCTGCACAAGTACACACTCCAACACACACTCCCTGCCCCTGCCTCTCTGACAGCAGGTTTGAAGGTCATGACTACAATAGAGCTATAATGAAATCTGCAGCTATTAACCTCCTAATCATGTTAGCAGCAACGATGTATGGCCTGGAGTGGGCTGTGTGTGTAGAGCATTTTATTATGGTATGTCCTTAGGGATGCACTGGGACCACTCTTTTTCATCCTTTTTTGTTTTGTACATTTCTCTGCCATTTTTGTTTATGACTATGAATCAAAACATAAGTAATGTGTCTTCATGCCTTCAGTGCATTAAACGGTATTAAAATCTAATTGTGCTCAGTTAAACTATTGATATATTTGACACAATGTTCAAATGGTTGAATACTGAAGATAAAGTTGCGTATTAAAGGGTCACTTCACCCAAAATTACAAAAATCAAGGTATCTTAAGGTCCAAGGGGATACATAATGGTTTGGTTTGAGATTTCTGCTTGATTTCTGACTCCAGCCAAACCTAATGAAGGTAAATGGAAGTGGTATTCACAAACAAGTAATTAGAATATGCTTTAACAAGCACCATTAACCTTTTTTGTGGAACTATTTCTTCAGGACAGATGCCAGTTGATAGCACTTGACTGCCATTATTGATTCTGCTTACTGGTTTGACTCTAAATCAATTCCCCTACTGATACCAGATCAATTTCCTGTGTGGCAAAAGGAGACCTGTACAGATTTTCAGCATCTGGTATGATCTGAGAGTGAACAAGGAAAAACAGATATGCACATGACTCACATCTTCAAAAGCTCTGTATAACATTTGCTTCCATTTAGGTTTTCTTAGTCAAAGGAAAAATATGCTCGGCCTGCTTTTGTGGTGCAAAAAGGAAAAATATGTCAAAAGTATTGATAAACTTGGATTCATATGCTTCCGATGAATCAGACAATGTGGAATGTGGATTCCCACCCCTATCATTCAGTAGATAATAGTCCCACTAAACTCTTATTTTTCCACTATTATCTAAGCAATATAGCCCAAATCTAAAAACATGTCAGATGAAACAGGGGTATAGATGCAGTGACTGAGGAATAAGGGCTGTTTCTTATAAATAGAAGTAAAAAATATT
This sequence comes from Apogon talboti, assembly GCA_037367365.1. Lineage (NCBI taxonomy): Eukaryota > Metazoa > Chordata > Actinopteri > Kurtiformes > Apogonidae > Apogon > Apogon talboti. The sequence continues at coordinate 6,458,401 of JAPQRQ010000017.1, forward strand.
TACTTATATTTGTAAAACGCACCTATATTTAGTCCATGTGTCTGTGTGCAGATGTGTGTATATGTACCTGCAGCCAGAGTTTATTGCTCGACGTATCCCGTCCTGTGGCAATACACTGAAATGTGGCGTTCTGCCCAGCATTCACCTCAACATCCCCAAGACGCAGGAAATGAGGGGATTTATCTGCAGGAAAGTAGGTCAAACAAATATAGAACATTAGACAAATATGCCAATACTTTGAGTGGACATCAGGGCCATACCTGTACTTTTCCATCTTTTCAATGTTTGTTGTACCTTCCGAGTTGAAATAAGGTTACAGACCCACAGGGAGTCATGGACACAAGTACAGAGTATAGATTTCTGGACATTTCATAACCCTCGGGGATATGTTAATTATGCAGCAATTAGATTTTAGTGGACTTAGATGAAACCAAAACACGGTGCCACATTGCCATTAGGAGGCAACAATGTCACATCCTGTATAATTCATATAGCTTTCATTTCATAACCACCAACACGCTAAGATACGAAATAAGCCTTTTACTGCCCGAAGACGCAGTTTCAGCGGAGACATTTTCATTCTGTGCTGGTGATTGCAATCATAGATAGCAGCTACAATGTTAAGGAAAAACACACAAACACACACATTCATGCAAATGCTCACACACACACACACACACACACCAACCTGTGTGTCAAGAAATGCAGCTGTGAGAATGAATGCTTCCACTGTGGAGACTAAGTACTAACTCCTTTTCAAATACTTGCTCCTTCCTAAAAAGAGCCCTGCCTTGAAGGGACTGGGGCTCTTTTAATATTTCCCTCAGACTTCAGGTTACTTTGTTGACAAAAAACGAATGTTCCGGGAACGTCTTTCGAAGACGTATCGACAACTTCTGACAGGGACAGGGACGACGGTTATGCCCCTGCCTCACATATTGTACAAGGGGACGCTGCGAGACGGTTTATTTTTATGACTTATAATCAATAGAATCTATTAAGAAACAGAATTGTCCTGTGAGATTCCGGTGCTGCGACCAGACAGATGACCAAACGGAGATGTAATTGGTTCCTCTGCAGTGGTATTACACGAGGACCCTCCAGGAGCAGGCCCACTGTTTCAGATTAACAGACCCCTTCTGTATAGTACCTGTTGGCACTCTTAAGGCTGAGGGCTCTAGCAGCGAAGGAAAACACTGAAGCGAAGGAGAGAAGGGGACTTGAAACGTAGTGAGAATTTAAAATGGATTGCAGCCCTCATCTCTTTCCTGTCAGTACGAGACAAGACAGCTACTGTTCACTCGGTGTGTGTGTGCATGTGGGTTAAAAGAGGGAGGGAAAGTGCTGAGTGGTCAGAATCTCCTCTCTCCATGATTGCCCTAATACTGTCTCATTTCCCGCTTCACTTTCTCCTCTCTGTTTCCTCTCCTCACAATCTCTCGCTCCTTTTTCTTTTTTTATTTCTCATTTTTCCGCCCGTTATGACCGTCTCTCTCCTCTTCTCCAGCCCTCCTCTCCTGTGTCACCTTCCCACTTATCTACCCATTCAACTGCAACAGAAACCATCCCAGGTACAGTCTAATTAGTGACCAAAGCTATCAGCGTCTATTCAGCGAGCTAGGACTAATTGCTGGCATGCTAATGACTCACCGCATGGGTAGCTGAGCACCTGAATGTCGTCTATGGCGATGAAGCCGGCTTTGCTGTCCGAAACCTCTGCTTCAAATATGACCTGAGGGGAAAATGAAAGATGCATTAAAGCGCCTGTTGTCCTGTTGAATCAAGTATAAATTCTCCATTTCCAGCCATTTTAATTTGTATATTACGGTTTCTTTGGGTTGTGGACCAGACAACACACATCATCGTTGCTTTGGGAAACATTTTCTCAACATCATTATTTTTATAACCTTCATTTAAACTTAGAATATATTGAGCTCACTTGAAATACACCCAAGAAAACACAGGAGTTAATGTGAGTAAAAAGGATAAAAACCTAGAATGAAACTGCAAATATGATTATGCAGTGCCAAAACTTAACAATAAAAAGCCATTCAGTAAAAGAATTACATATTCATTATTAAACTATTCAGCATTTGGTCATTACATAAAACAAGCAACGTTAAAATAGTAACAATCGACTGAAAATAATAATCAGCTGTTTTCATTATTATCATGAATATTATTGCTTAAGTGTCAAATAATCTATATTCCAGCCATGTGTTTGGTCTTATTTAAATACTGTATTATTTTGCATCTTCTGTCAGGCAAAATTCCTGTATTAAGTACATTTCCATAATAAGAAAAAACAAATTACAAACAGGGCTGTAAATGACAATAATTTTCATTGTTGAATATTCTGCTGATTATTTTAATAATTACAATTGTTATTATATTTATGTACTGGAAAAGGTGAATGTTTGCATGTACCTTCAACAAAATGCCAATAAATATAAAAGAATCTGATCATTCCCCTGCGTTCTGTGCATTTTATTATATAAAACCGGTAGACAGCAACCCAAATATATGCAGTTACTTTATTCAAATGTGTGTTAAGTGTCAAGACAATGCCAAACCCAGAAAGACTGTAGTTTTGAATTTTAGAGGCGAGTGCTTACTAAGATGTGATATTAATGTTAAATTGCCCTCATATTTACATAACATGGTGCATATCTCAGTGTTTCTTCGATAAAATGCCGCAAAATATCACAAAATCATTGCAAAAATTTTAATTTCTGTCAGCTGAAGGAAATTTTGTATCAAAACAGCAACACAAAACCTTAATATAGTCAGTTTATTATCACTTGTAACAGAAATGCATGAAACCTTCATATTTGGCAAAGTCTACACACGTATATTCAGGCTTGGAAATTACATGCCTATCATCAACATAGAAAAAACCTAAATGAAATAACCTGCACTTTGGCAGAAACATCAACCCTCTTCAGTTCTTCTATCTAGTAATAGAGCTGCAATGGAAGGTACAAAGTGAGACTTTTTCAATTTACGATAGTTGCCAAAGTGATTGATATAATATAAGTTGTCAGTGGATACATAGAAAGTAATCAGTGATGTGCAAAAACTGGATAAACACCAAGCGTCTCTCCTGACAGCTGCTGGATTTATACATTCTGGCCAACAAACCATAAAGAATAAATGAGATGCTTCCTGTTGGATCATAGTAATCTCCTTTGGTTCACAGAAAATGGCTGCCACAGAGATGATAATAACCCATGGCTGTAAAGTAGGGAATGAAGGGTTGGAGCCCATCTACTGTCTACCTATTTGTTTTTCATCCATGTTTCATTCCTCTTTGTCCATTTTATAGCATGTTATTTCCCTCTTGACTTATTTTTTGTTGGAACAACATTGGAAGAACAGCTGTGAGTTATCAAATGAAGAACAAAAAGTGTTTTTTTTTGTTTTGTTTTTTTTTAGTGTGGAACTTCAATTTTATTTTGTTTTATAACAGAAGTCTTCAGTAATGACTGCAGTTACTGAGTCCAAACCACTCCTGTTTCTCCTCCTGTAAACCTGCTTAGAAATCTTTATCGTGTATTACACAGAAAATTACCTCTGCATTATGATTGACAGTACACTGGTAAAAAGAGGCTAAATGTTATTTTGGCCTGCTCATTTGTTGTTGAATTACAGGATGCTCCAATTTCATCCACACAGTTGGAAAGCTTACAGTAAGACAGACAGTCTGACTGATTACTGTTATAAAAAGAAAAAAAAACAAATTATATGCTAATGTAAAAATAAAACAACTTCCTGACCAAGTTAGAATAGGCTCATTATCTGTGTTTTGTGAATTATTGGGGATTGTATTCTCTTCCGTGAAAGGAGATGGTAATGATAATCTAAGAGCTTTCACATCAGATGTTTGAGTTAAGAAAATGGTGCCAAATGGAGCTGTGTATGACTTGTTTTATCTTAAAATGAGCTGATGGCTAAGACTAAGACTTGAAACAGCATATTTCCATATGCGTGTTGAAGTATCACAACAGGCTGAAAGAAATGCAAAAACACACAAAAAAAACATCTTCAATTTGCAAAAAGTTGTTCACTCTCACTTGGATCTGGTCTTGACTTTTCCAAGAAAGAGTTAATATACTTAATGGAAGATGGAAAAAAAAATTCTGACAAATTTAAGATATGGCCAACATTTAAAGGCCCACTGGGTAAGATTATATTTATAAGGATCTAATATGTGAAATGGAATATAAAATTCATATCTTGAATTGGTCCTGAGTTCGATTCCAACACCAAGACCTTTCTGTGTGGAGTTTGTATGTTCTCCCCATGTTTGCGTGGGTTCTGTCTGGGTACTCCGGCTTCCTCCCACAGTCCACTAACTAATAGTTTAATTGGTTCATCTAAATTGCCCGTAGGTGTGAATGTGGGAGTGATGGGTTGTTCGTCTCTATATCCTCCTAAGACCCTCTGTCCACGTATGAGGACAAGAAATTCACAGCTTTACACAAAAAAAAAACTGTCCACCGCAAATGACATTCCATCAAAATTTTTAAGAATGCATCTGAAAAAACTATTGCATCATGATGTTTCCAATATAAGCAATCATTTAATTAAAATAAGACAGAACTCAAAAACCTGTGGCTTTCCTGGGTCTTAGGAGGTTATGTCAGTCCTGTGATGAACTAGTGACATGTCCAGGAGGTAACCCCGCCTTCGCCCACAGGTATTTGGGATAGGCTCCAGCACCCCCATGGCCCTCTCGAGGATAAAGCGGTTCAGAAGATGGATGGATATCTTGAATTGTTGCTCTTTCGTTACCTGAGTGAGCTGTTTGTTGTTGTTTCTACGGTAACTATGAATAAAGTCCATTCATAGTTACTTCAGCTTCATGGTGAATTATCACTTCTAATAATTTACAATGAGTTATTATCCCCCTAACTAAAGAGCTCAAACAAACACTGGGAGGACCGTTGTTTGTAGCTTATGTCAGGGTGAGGGACTTCAGCACTAGATATCACTACATATTACACCCTGAACCTAGAACTCACACCTGCTATTTGCAAATCTAATGAAAATGATCAATATTCCCTAAAGTGGGGTATCATTTTCTATTGCATATATCTTCAGGTATCTTTTTTTGATGGCTGGAAAACAACTGCTTTTGTTTTCTGGTTCACAAACAATTTGTCATCTACACTATTTGTTACAGTCATGTGTAACCTAGCCTCTACAGCCACCTACTGAAAACACTATGCAACCTGGTCATGTCACTCTAAAACAGTTGATGGAAACATCACTTGACAATTACACTGGACAATAAAAAAACAATCCAACCCTCACATAAGAATTTCTCCAACACATCAGGATTTTGATTCTTGTGAGAAAAAAAAAAAAAACAAAACAATTTCCCTATCTTGCAGCTTTATGCTTGCCCAGAAAATGTTGCACCACTTGCACAAACGAATCCCACGCTGTTAAGTCTAGAAAGCTGGGCTTTGAGGGGAATACAGGATCAATCACTTCAGCTTTTCCTCACTTTGGACTGCACCAAATGTTAGTTTCTGGTGTTGAAATCTATCTCAACTTTCAGCATTTAGGATTTATTGGACTAAAATGCTGGCGTAGCATGCTGCTAATGGTTCGATACTGACTTGTGCATAACTCAAAGTCCAGACATGCTTTAGAAATTCAGATTTTATACTTTTTCCAAGGAGCAAAACCAGTCTTGACCAGTATTACAGTATATCTATTCGCCACCCTTCATGCTGAGATGTGAGTGTTCCTCCTGTACTCAACAGGTGCCTCCCTTCACCAACATCTTAATACATCAAATGAGGATCTAAATGAAGACTGTTCTCCTCAGGCTCATCCATCTCTTCTTCTCCCCCCTCCTCCATGTCTACCCATTAAGCCCTCCTACTCTCGCCGCTCTATATTTCTTCTTTCATTGTCTCTTTCTAAACATTTCTCTCTGTTCCTGTCTCTGGCTTTGCGTCTCTGTTTTCCAACTGTGTTTACTCAGAGAGGAGCCCCGTAATGAACAGAGGAGAGGAGAGGAGGGAGGAGGGAGGAGGGAGGAGGGAGAGGTCGCTATCAAAAAACAGAGACGGAGGGAGAAAGAGAGCGAGAGGGTGAGCAGTTGTTGTCATTCATCACCTGTAAAAGGAAATCTGCCGTGAACTGTTTACCCATAGCTTATCATCCCCTGCTTGTCACCCTCTCACCCCCTCCACTCCACCCCACCCCCTCCTCTGTCTCCCTCCCCTACCAATCTGTCTTGTCTCTCTCCTATCATCTTTCACTCATAGCTCACTGCGGAGCACAGCAGAAAGACATCAGTTGACTTTTAATACCTTCATCTCTGCCTTTCTGAAGCCCTACCTGCCTCTCTGCCTCCCTAGTCTTCTGATCATTGTTGTTTTAGGAGCTAAATATGACCCAGTGACTTCTCGTGCTTCTTGTGTGCACATGTAATCAGATATATATACAAATTTAATTTCAAACAACTAAATAATTGTTGCAGAATTAGTTCAGCATAAATTTTTAAAAAAGCACTTTCATTGATTGTACATTCAAGTCACAGTCTTACAGAAATCCCTCAAGTCCATCAGTACTTACTAATAAAATATGTTGTACACATGATTTGCTTTGAAAGTTTTGGTAATGTTGTTTTGTACATGCGTGAGACAGAATCTTATCGATGCAAAGCAGGTCCGTTACTCTACGCTCATCATATTTACCAGCTCAAAACTTGACACTATTCTCAAGACAAGGTCTGTCACGATTATTACATAATCCCTGGAATGCAATTACTTGAGCTCCTTGCAATTATTTTGCATAAGCATCACAATCACTTCCATTTATACAAATTGTTGTCAAAGTTCCTCCATCAGCTTTGACTGGTGCACTTTTATTGCATATATATGTATATGTTGTGATGTTACATGCTGTGCTGTAGTGTGGACAGACAAAAACTGACCCTTGATGCATACACACACTGCCTGCATTTCTCTTTCCCTGATGCATCACGTCCCTGTTGCATGAGTCTTTCCAGAAGATAAAAAGGCCTGAACTAGACTACCAGCTGTTAATTCAACATAGACACTGAATTACAGCCCAGCAATTTGCAATAATTCCCATGTCCAGCAGTGTTATCAGCCCCTCTGGTCATGTGAAACATGTTCAGACTGGAATGGACAGAACTGGAACTTTGCTAAAACACTAATGTAGACTAAGATTGTTTTCATGAGAACATCATGTCTGTGGGTCCCCCAGGCAACAAGACTAAGGTCACAGTGACATAAGACTGACAAACATTCATAGCTCTGGTAGTGATATACAGTAGTTTGTACTATAGTATATAGTTCAGAAAAATGTATTTGGACTTCTACCAAACCCTGGCTCATTTTGTTTGTAGGCACAGACCATTTACATTCTGGGATTTAGGGATCAGATGATGGTCACCTCTGAGGAGATAGTGCATTGATCATGCAGCTGTCAGACGCTGACTGCCTGACTCATCTCAGAGTGAAGCAGTATTACTGATAGCCTGTGTTTACAAGTTCTCTCTTGGGTAAAGCAACTCTGAAACACTGATGACATATCATCACTCCAGAGCAGGGTCGCCGATAGCTCCCATCCTCTTATCAGTCAACTGCAAATATCACTTTAATGTATAAATGCCTGGGCACTGAGTCTAAATATTTAAGGAGACATTTTTCATTTCCTGCCTCCAAAAAGACTTATGTACCGATAAACAATAACATGGTAAATGTTTTCTAAAGAACAGCAGTGCGAAAACAACCTTGCCAGAGGCAAAAATACTGAAATTCATTCAATTAAAATAGAAATTAAAAGGAAAATCAAATGGTTAGGAACACTACGGAACTGAATATAATTAAATGAGAAGTTTTAATTAAAAGTAATGAAGAAATTAAGACAGAAACTGTCATTACAAAGCCTACCTATATAATACTGTGTGGGTGTGTGTCTGTCTTTGTTCTAATTCAAGCGGGCACATGATTACATGAGCCGAGTCTTCCCTGGTGAAACCTGTCTCATTACAACTCTAGCTAAAGTGCTAACACAGAAACATGTTCAAACATGAAAAAATAGCTTCATAACCTCCGATGCAATAACCTGTTTCATAGTATGAAAAACCTACATAAGCCAAAAGCAAACCAGGATGATTATGTTTAATTAAAGCATGTTGACACATGAGTTTCATGCTGATGATCTCCTCCCACAGCCACTGAGGGGCACTGGGCTCCAGATGGGCCATTTGAAGGATGCTTTCACACGTTGCCTTACAGTAATATTACAAGTCCCCCAGGCTGTGTGTGTTAACATGATCCCTGTGTGCGTGTGTGTGCCTGCGAGGACATTCACTACAACCTTACCACAATATGCATACATCTGTCAACACCATCCAACTAACACGTAAACAAAAACTCATGCTGGCTGACTGTGATCTCCACCATCATAAATGTAGAAAGAAGAATCAAAGACACTCACTTTAATCCAAGACTACATTTGTTCATTTTCAGGTTTTGACAATGTGTCAAATTTTTGATTGATAATAAACACACAACAGTTTTTTTTCCCTGCATGCTAATACACTCACATATGTACACATAAACACACTCCCACCACATCTTTCTCAGTGCCTTTTTAGCCTGATCGTCACCTCCTGAGCCTCAGTCAACACAAATAAATCAACCGCCTGCCTCACAGCATGTGTTTGTATTTGTGTGTGTCTGTGCACTCACATGAACACAACATAACAAAAACATACACAGAGCCGTTTGATGTTAAAGGAGTCACAAACAAAACCGTTGGTTGTTTTTAAGGAGTTACCTGATATTCATTGGGCCAAAAGGTGGAGACGGCGAGTTCGGCCTTCAGCCATTCTTTACCTGAGTGAAAACATTACAGTAAAAATAAGCAAATGACGTCACATTAGCACCAAAGTAAATGGAGAGTGGAGCTATAAGAGTGTCCTTACCAGTGTAGGTTGTCACGTTCCATATAGGATTGGCCAGGGGACCCTTATTTACCTGTAGAAACACAGAAAGAAAGGAAAATGTACGTCACCTCATTACTCAAATCAAGCAATCTGACAGTTTGTTATTACAAAAGAATATTATCATAAAATATTGGATGCTGGTCATGGTTTCATAACCATATTCTGTAAATCTGCACACTTGACTCAGATTTAAGTTCATAAGATACATCTTTTATACCTTTGAAACATGCATTAAGCACTTTTGCATTACTGATTGTTCTACATTTTTTTAATGCATTTTATTATTATTTTATTCAGTTCTCAGATAGCAAAACTAAATCTGTAATAACAGAGTAAGTCAACTTACTGGTACAATATATGTATAAATATGTGTTTTCCATTTTTCAGACCTTCAGACCTTACAGTGTTCTCAGTGGGACCAAAACATTGTCATTATATAACGTTTATTGTTTGGACTGAGTGTGCACATGTTCGTTCATGGCTGCAGGTAATTGAAAAACTTGCCGCTATTGTAATGTGCAAATAACTTTTTTTCCTTTGACTGAAAAACAACATTAACTACAAACTTTTAAAAATCAAGGTAAAATCAACATTTCATTCATACTATTCTGCATAAGGTTGGCTGTGTTGTTGTTCAGTACCTTCACAAGGACGTTAAGTGTGCCAGGACTGGATCCATCGGGACTCGTGAGGAGATAGTTGAAATCAATGCAGTGAGTATCATTCTCCTTCATGACTGGGAGCTGAAACCTGGCCTTCTCCCCAACATCGTACTGGGAGACATCCACATACATGTAGGAACCTAGAAAAACAAGGAAAGGATAATCAGTTTGGAAGGAAACATGATAAACGATCCAAATTGGCTCAGATTCATTCTGTTTGTGAATTCAACCTGAATCTTCCGCCGTGAATCAGCTCATTTTTGTTTGCAGCTGCATGTGCTTGCACTCCACATACCTTTTTTGAGCTCAGTGCTTGAAGAGACTAGCACCAGTGCCCTCTAAGGGGGTAGTTAGTGTGCAGACACAGTGAGTATTATGACTGGACTTGCCAAAGTGTGGGTTGTGTGCCCAAAGCCTGCATTACATGTGCCTACATGAGCACACCAAGTGTTTGCTACTGAGTTGCATAAAAATAATCACTTTTAAAAAGACGAATAAGTAGGAAAAACAGTTACAGCCTGTATGTGAACTGTAAAATTACAGTGAGTGAAAAAATGAGAAATGCAATGTTATGGAAGTCTGAAGTCCTCCTCCAAAAAGGCTTTTTCTTTCCCGTTGTTTTTCTTTTTTTTCCCTTTAAATCCTCCTGTGTGTAGGTTTCTGATAGTTGGCTCCGAGAAGTATTACTGTTTATCCATGTCTGTGTGTGTTTTTCTAATCCACTAAACTCAAACCTGCTGTCAGATCTTAGAATTGAACCCAAGGCCACCCCATTTCTGATCAGCATCTCCAACATCAGTGTCATTTTCTGCAGCAATAACACATAAAATATGACTCCTGCTGCACCTGGCTTAACTTTCCCTCTTTGGTAATCTACAACAGTGGCTTTCTTGGCATGGAAACAACATACCTCCTCTCACAAAATCCTTTATTCTTTCCCTGTATGCCTCAGAGTTTGAGCTCCTTGCTGTTTCATTTGGACTTACCAAAATCTGTCCACCCTAGACACATAAAACATGCCCTGCTCTTATGACTGCGGCGCTTGTATCTCATTTGTCGATTTTTGGTCTTTGCTTTCTCCTCTGACTTTTTCTTCTGTATTTTTCTTTTCTTTCTGTCCGTTAGGAAAGTTGAGAAAGACCAAAAAACTAAGTAAAAATTAGCAGGATTCAGATCCAGGCCAGGAAAAGTTTGCTTGCTGCTGCAGTCGGTACAGGCAACATTTTCTCACAGCTTGTAATATATCATCAACCAGACCCTAGCCAGCAGTGTTACATGATTAGTTGCATTTTTCTTCTATCCTTTGAGCAATGTGTTTTGGGGTTTACTTATTTTGTTTGTATTACATTCCGTCTTCCTCTTCCCATTGCTAATATAAAGTATTGGCAAGATAACATGACTGGACCTAAGTAAGAGTGAAATAAAATACTTTATTATGCATGACATGTATTGAGAGCTGTATACCTGGTACCTACAGCCGTGGACTGTAGGAGATGAAGCTCAAAATCATACATAATCTGGGTGTACTGACAGGACAGTCATCCGCCCCCTCCAGATGTTTCAGTAATCAGCTCAGACTTCAACCAGATGTCGTTGCAGTGAAATATGATGAAATGTGATCCCTTCCTGCCTGATGTTTAATCCCACAAATCACATTAGTTTATTACAAATTAAGACTAGCTAAAATATAATAATGCAAAAGAATACAGCGGGATATGGGAAAAACAGGCAACAGCTGAGGATGATCTGATTAACTGACAAATACTTTATAGTTCCAGCTTTAAAATGTAAAGGTTAGTGATTTTTTTTAGCCTGTTGTTTATAAGGTTTTTTTTTTCTTTTGAGCATTGATTTCAGTTATGAAGCAATATCAAGATAAAGCAGTGTTTCGTATTTTCTGACATTTTGTTTATAACTTTGACTAGTTATTTTATCAAATTAATAATTAGTAGAGGGCTTTTTGTCTTCATTATAGTACAAAATGGAACACTTTTTGTGATTTTTGCTCAAGGATTTCAGCCATATTTAGTAATTAGAGGTAGAAACTGACAATAATAATGGAAAAAAATAGTTGCAGCCCTAACAAAACAGAACAAAAGCTGCAAAGCTTAACTGATCAGAACTTATTCTAATAGCCACTTAATCAGTTTGAGAGATTTTTTAAATGAAAAATAATAATTAAAGGTTCTTGTATTTGAGTACTTCTGTTTTTTTTTCCTCCTCTGTCAGTAAACTGAACACAGAACTCATCAGCATTTTTCATCAATTTCTGTTATTTTATAGACACAGAATAGAATAGAATAGAATAGAATAGAATAGAATAGAATAGAATAGAATAGAATAGAATGTTATCTATGCTATTGCTAAACTCTCTCCTCTCACTGGTTAATTCTATTTGCACATTATACAAGCACAATACACTGTACACAATAGACTGTAAGACAATGGTGATTATCAGTTATTGTTTAGCTAATCTACTGTGAAACAACACTTTTCTCTGCAGAATAGAAATGAACATATCAGGCTTTAAGCTGCTGCTCACTCAGTGAACAGTCACACACACACACACACACACACACACACACACACACACACAGTGCACCCTCACTATTGGATTGGCCCTTCTTCTCTCTTGATCTCTTGCCTTCTTTTTTTCTGTCATTACCACCCCGGCTATCAGCTCTGCAGACACAAAAACATATTTTCTACCGCTGCCATTGGAGCATTAGAATAATCTTACTTCCTGGTTCTACAGTAGTGTCACCAACAGGACCCAAGCCTGACAACAGCCAAATCCACCAGAAACCACAGATTTCAGCCAGCTCCATTCTTTCTCTCTAACACTGTGATCCAAATCCATCTGAAATGAACACATGACGGATATCGCTCCTTCCTTCATATCTGGCAGTGACAGTAACACGATAACATGAGAAAAGTGCCTTTAAGATGGCTGCCAAGGTGGTGTGCCAGCTAAAAATACTCCTATCAGTCAGAGACCTAGATATGCCACAACACACATAAGATGGCAAAATATAACCTTTAGCACTTCAGCTAATCATGACATTGCCTGCTGCAAAATTATAATAACAAAAGGAGAGTAAAAAAATCCCTGCATGTTTTCTAAAATAACAATCTAGAATTCGTTATAACACTCCAATATCAACCAAAAGAGACAAAACAATAGCAAATCCCAATGTGTGACAGAGACAGAAAATAATACATAGTAATAATGACGGACATGACAGTGTATGAAACTGATACAACGGCAATATTAGGAAACCAAACCTTGTGGTGCCAAATATGTGACACCTGAGGTCTGGAAGTATCTGAAATGGCCGATGAATCTGAACTACTGCACTGTAAAATGGCCGCTAATAGAATGACGACACAATCTAAGAATGAGGCTAAAAATACCCCTGTGACAGCCTTAAGACCTAGATATGTCACACAATAACAACAACAACAACAGCAGTGGTGGTGTAGTAGTATTCTTCAGCAGAACAATTACAGCTTATCGTTAAATATGGACTTTACTGGTATGAGAAACAAACGCCACTTTTTACCACCGGTTTCTACTGCATTTATTGTCTTTTCAGCCACCTCCTCCTTTAATCTATTGACCTGGCTGTTTTCCACATCATTTTTCTGCTCTAAATACAAAGATTCACATTCAGACTGTTCATTAATATTGCTAAAAATTGGTATTCTAGAATGAGTAGTATTTGAGGTGTTGCCTTTGTGTTCAATTATGCATACATAACTTTTGTATCAGTTGTTTTCATTGTGATCATCTAAATATGCTTAATATTGAACTTTGCAAGTGATGAATCCAACAATACCAACACATAATGCATTGTAATGCAACAACATTCAATAAAAATCATATTTTGTTTTGAAAGAAAGAGCCCGATGACAAATCTAGCACTGTTTTTGGTTAATTTTGGCCTTTGTAAAGTTGTTTTTAATTTGTTTTTTAATGACTGTGTCTCCTGTTCAGTGATTTGAGGAGACTTCAACAACCAGACAGAATCATTAAACTCCTGTTTTGCTCATGTTCAGAAATCACTAATGACAATTCCAAATGTATCTTTTCCATCAAATACAGTGCTTCAAATATATAAATATACTGTATGTAGTTCTGAGATTATATAATGAACATGCAATTCACTGCTACATAATGATGTACATTTTCGAGCAGGTTTCAGCTACTTTCCATTGAAGATAGTTGTTAACTCTGCACTAAAGGCAGTGGGGTAGGTCTACAATTAATCGTAATCACGATATCAGTCTCTGCAATTATATAACCACAAATGACTGCAATTTAAAGGTCCAGATTTAGAAGGACTTAGAGAGATCTAATTGACAAAATGAAAAAACCATAAAAATAAAAAAATTGTCAGATTATGTCTAAAGACACTATTTTTTTTTTTTGTATTTTTTAGACTTTTTTATTTTTTACATTAGTTTCAGGTTTGTACATTTGAGATGAAAATCAGTGATCAGCATTTTCCAAACAGACTCAAATCATAATCTGAATAGTTCCCACATCTTATCACATCATTGCTTTTTCACAAAACTGTGTAGCTCTTGTGTTGGTAGATAAAATCTACCTCCCAAGAACCACCAGAGGTATTGAATGGGATCCAAATGTATTAGAAAGGTGTCGATTCAAATCTGTGGCGATTTTTTGGTCTGTGGGTGATACTGCTTTTCTATCAGCATTTGGCCCAGTGGATAAAAGACCAACTCTGCTGTGTTTTCTCTTCCCCCTATTACACAGTACGCACCGGAAAACAAGAGGAAAGAGAGAAACATGGAGAAAACGGCATGCCAGATAGGTTTAGAGTGGCACTGGCTGACAACATTATGAGTCAAAAGTGTCTGCTTTAGTCCACTGAGCCACAGAGCCCCAGCCCATGAATGTTCAACTGGCTCAATGCACACTGCCAGCGTGGCATCGACACCCTGGCATGGTAACTAGTGCCAACATCAACCCCCAGAGAGATTACACAGAAGAGTTTTATCTCTATTACAAAAACTGCCAAACCATCCCTGCACACTCAATACTGCCTTAAGCACAAATGGCGATTAACAACTGGGACAAATCAATGTGGGTTATAAGGAACAAAAGTATAATTGTTGGCTGAAATACCCACTGGCTCTAATACGATTCAGAGTAAAGCCTCTAGATGGTTTCTTTTCTTCTGTGCCAATACCTCTGACAATATATAACCCCCTGAACTACTAATCAGCTAAATAGACTCACTCCCAAAGGGCTGCAAGATGCCAAATACTCTTAACAACTCCCCCCAGTAAAAAGAGTAGCCATCCCTTTGTTTTCAAGGGTCAAAAGCCAAAAAGGTTTAGTACTGCTGCTGTAAATCTTGTCAGGCCCTCTGGGAGTGAGCCAGACCAGAGTATTTCTAAACTGCTACTGGCTTGAAAGTCCTTAGAAAACAACTTTTTTTTCTAATAATAGACATTACCCACATATCCTAGGGCTAGATATTTAAGCAACCAACTCAGCCCCTCGCCCATTTCTCCTACTCCTTCCAAATACAAAATCTAGCCAAGTGCTGTATCTGTAATCCCCTTTGGCAAACTCGTTTTCCACCCACAGCACCACTGTCCCACACCCTGCTGGCATTATTAACACATCAAATGTCAGCTCATGCTCCCATACCTTTAGGCAAGGCTCCGAACCCCCCTTTAGCTACAGACATCTTCAATCCATTAACCCACCCTGCCATCCCCATGCCTCGGCTCATTCTACTTGCTACTACGGACATTAATGTTATGTTAATTCCAGGCATTACCCCTGCACTCTTGGGCAAGGTATTTAACCTCTTCAAACTGCCAACTCTGCCCTCCGCACAGTGACAGCACTTCTGCTGCTATTAATACAACTAAACGCTACACTTTGGCTTGGAACCACTGGGCAACGCAGTCAATCTTCACACCAGCGAATAAATATATGCAAGACTACATGGACCAGACAGAAAAGTAGACATATATGCGGAAACTTTGTGAAGAAAAGTGTGTGTTTCTGTGTGAAAATATCATTAAGAGCTGGTGTTGAACTGAACCTTTCTCTAAATGTCAGCTAGACTGGGTTGTCATGATGATAAGCATTAGAGATAAATAACGGCATTACATTGTCATGGTAACAAAGTCATAATCCTCCACAACAGAAGAGAAAAGGAGAGGAGACAGGAGGACAGCAAAGGGGGAGGAGAAGGAGAAGAAACTTAAAGTTAAGAAACAATGATGAACAAGGAGGAAAGGAAAGGAAAGGAAAGGAAAGGAGGAAAGGAAAGGAAAGGAAAGGGAAGGAGGAAAGGAAAGGAAAGGAAAGGAAAGGAAAGGAAAGGAAAGGAAAGGAAAGGAAAGGAAAGGGAGTATGACAGTAAACAATGTTTGCAGTTGTTAGATTCCTTAACTGCAGTTTCCTATAATGTTCAGACATAAGTCAACATTCTTACTTTGTGGTTTTAATTTTGTAGCCAGTTACTATTTCAACATTGCATAGCTGGTTATTGTTATAACATTTTGCTTTTAACATTGTAAAGTAGGCAACCTTCCCTGTTCCCTGCTGTTGATTAATGACCTCATATTCTGTTAATTAGACCCTCAGCCCTGAGGCAGAAAGATTTAATTTCCCCTTCATCATCATCATGGAGGGGAAAAAAAACAACTGATTAAAGAGAAGAGGAGAGGTCTTAGAAAAGATGAGAATGGGAGGATACATGGATGGGTTATAGAAGAGGTGTAAAAACTTCATGGAGAAGAGTAGGAAGATGGATAGATACATAAATGAGAAGCCCTTTTACATAGCCTTTTCAGGGTAGGAATTTTTTTGCCTTTTTTCTGCCTTGCCACTCTGTATAAAAGGTACGAACACGATTCAGGTGGACAGCGCTGTTTCAGATTGAAGCCAGCAGTGGATGTAGTCCCAGAGCTGGAGCAACAGCTTATGCCTAAGGGAGCATTGCAGAAGTGGACTGCAACATTTAGATGACTTTATGTGGATGACTTCATTTAGAAATCCCTAAAGAAACAGTTTGCAGTTCACTAATTGGAACCAAGACATGACTGTTGTGTCTGAATTGTGGCGGTTCAAGAGCTGCCTCCAAGTACAAAATCATCAGACAATACTATAAACTGCATATAATTCGAAGATGGTGGAACTGTGACATGATTCGTTGGTTTCTGAACTGCCCTTTTGAAGTTAGTACTTTGTAAACTGGCCCATGCCTTTTTGGAAACAGAAGTCACCATATTTTCACAAAAGGGGTAGAGCTGCTGACCTCTGACCTCTTAGACCTTTATTGTTAAATGTTAAATTCTGGCTTACTGACCCAGTAAAATAGTAAACCTCATCAAGTATTTTGTAATAAAGTAATTTTACAGTCTTGTTAATGGAACATGTTTACTGCAACTGCAGTTTATTATCCCCATAGGGAAATTCTGTCTCTGCATTTTACCCATTTTAAAACACACAGCACTTGAAATTGGTCCAGAACCATCTAGTTGTCAGACAGAAGTGCTAACTGCTCCAGCTAGTGCAGCCGTTTCACAGGAAAAACTGTATTTTATTAAATAAAGTGAAATTTTGAAAGTCCAACTTGGAGGATGAGTGAGATGTCAATCAAAGACTGACAAGGCAGACATGAAAGGTTCTATTGGCCGTGAGATCTAATTAAATGAGGAAAAATGTAAGGATGGATCACCAGATCACTTAAAGGAGTCCAGAGTGACAAAAAAAAAAAAAACTGATTGACTTAGAATTTTGACTCTTGGCCAGTATGCCTGAGTGGTGGAAAGAGTGGGAAAAGTAGAGATACCACAAAGTGAAATGTTCCAATAGTTAATAGAATGAAAAGTCAACAGTTATTGCACAGAATCATGCCTTTAAAATGTATTATTCTGCTTTAACTACAACAAATACATATAAGATCATTTTGATGTTGTAGTGCCTCAGTGAAGATGCGATAGGGAGGACACATGAAAGTGTCAAATAAATATAATATGTAATATGCAGTGGTAAAATGTACAATATTTCAGCAGTAGAATTATATAGAGGCATTAAATTGAAAGACTTAATTAGTTCAATTTGACCACTCATATGCTCATAGTACAAGTGCACAAGTTAAATGTTAGAGAAGACAAAGACATTGATGTGTTATGTCTTTAAATGGTCACATGCTGATATAATAGGGCATTGTCTATACAATAATATGGTGGGACCTCTGTTTAAAAGGGTTAAAGAGAAAGACAGTAGTGATAATAGTAGTCTCACCTTGTGGCAGGTCCGGGGATACATATGGCACTTCCTGGGTGTTGATGTGCGTCCAGTCGAACTCATCATAAGGATCTTGTTGATAATCACACTGAGAGAAGCCTTCATCAAACGTACAACTTCCTGCAAAAGAAAAACACCAAAAAATTTAATTAGCCCCATTCATCAATGTGGTCTGACCGAATAAACTATGTTAATTTTAAAGCACAGTGATTTCATCTCCCTTTTTATCTGGTAGAAGTTTTGATTTTCCCCCTCATGATGTGTTTTTTTTTTTTTTTTTTTTTTTTCTGTGCGTGCCTCTGTCTCAGCTCATTAACAAACCACCAGGAGTCTGAGCTCCAACAGTCATCACTCAAGGCCAGTCAGGATCACCTCTGACTCAAACATCAGGGCCTTCAGCGGATCATCTGAGCCCATCACCGTGGCCTCGGGTCAGCCATGTGTGAGCTGGCTGCCTCTGGCTCCACCTAAACAGGAAGTGGCTCTAATGCAGAAAGACGCCACTTGTCCCTGGCGGCTAACTGATCCAATCAACTCGCAATGATATGCGGCTTGTACTGGCAATATTGCTGATAGGAGCGGCATAGTGGCTACTGCGAGCTATCTGATTCATTGACCCAGCAGTCGTATGTGGCTGGTGTTAATAAAATGGCTAGGAGAGATGCAGCTAAGAAAAGCCACTACGCCATCTGATTCATGTCTCCGCTAGTTAACGGTCACTAAGATGTGTTCTGTGTGTCCTTTTTGATACTGACAGAAGTAGGGTAAATGCAGGTAAAAGTAGGTGCAAAGCTGTTTCACATTATTATGATTATTGTTATTATCATTATTATTATTATTATTATTCACAAAATAATAACTAAAATCCTGACGTCAGTATATCATGGGAGCCATTTTCACTTTATGCTTATATTCTTTATGTGTACAACTGTGATCCCAGTGTGGCACTTCTTTGTTTTTATTTTGTTCTATTTTGCACACCTAACCATCCAATAAACCAGTTTCCCTCTCTGAGTGCTATGAAATAAGATGTATTTGATTGTGCTTGGGCTTTAGAGTGACAAAAAATATGCCCCTATTCTGTTTTACTGACTGGATTAAAGGAGTTATTTTGTATGTTTTGTTTTTGTATGAACAATTAAAAATATGAGCTAATAGTAAGATTGAAGTATTGCTCAATAAAGTGAACTTAAGGACAAACCCATCATTCATTAAAAGCACATTTCGGATTATTATAATTATTAGCCTAGATACTAAACAATAATATAGGGATCTTTATTGGCGAATTAGTGATTTATAATGATTAAATACTAAAATAGTTCATTGTATTACTCAACTGTAAACCTGAAGACTTGTAAGAGTCAACATTTGAGATTTAGCTTGATATAAACTCACAATCTGTGGGTATAACTGAATTTTATGTCCGTATTTACAAATGAAGCCGCAAGTAATCTATAATTAAGCTGAATTGTGTTTCTCAGTAGACTGTTTGCCAAAATGTGGTATAGTAGGGGAGACATCCATCAAATCTTACTAAAAAACAAGACTTTCACAAACTGACTTGATTTTCTGATTTAACATCTATGGAAATTCAACTTTATGATCCTAAAAGACAAAGAAAAGCAACAAAACTCTTTCAAGCGGGGAGCTTGAACAGAGGTTTGTAATCTTTGCTTGAAAAATGACGTAAAGTTAATTAACTATCAAAACGGTTGCTGATTAATTTCCTGTTGTTCTAGGCTCTGGATATTACACTGATTTATTGCTCAGCTTGGGGCTTAAGACTGGTCAAACCTTTAGGCAGAAAAATGGGCACGTTATTTAATTGAGTGAAATTTTTTGCCGTATTAAAATTGCAAATGAGTTCATCTTAGCCCTGATGTTGTAGCACTATTTAGTTAATGTTGTGACCATATGGTTTTTGTCCTGCAGCAAAGTAAACAATTTTAAAACATCACATAATTAAAATGAATAGCTCATTACTCTAATATCATATTTTCGCCACACAACCACTGTTCCTTTACTTATTGCGTGACGCTGATCATTTCAGACATTATGAAAGTCATGAAAGTGGCGTAAACACAAATGCCAAGATAACCAGATTGCATGTCTTTGGAAGCCTGAAGTAAGCCACCATGAAGCACTATCAAAAGCCATCACTGCCGGCAACATGAATCCTAGCGTTCAGTTAGCGCTACAGCTTTGCTACCTGTGTCCTAGAGCAAGCTGCTGTGGCGGCTGTGATGGAGAGCAGACCGACAGGCCCTCAGATACCCCACTGATCTGAGCTGCCGCTACAGAGGGATACCAAGAGGTGACAGCCGCAGCCGGAGGAGAAACAAGTTAACATCAAACTAAGCGACTGTCTTCGGCTGCCGGCTGTACGGCTGGCTGTGACTCACAGCCTCAGAGATGCATTGGATCACATTCCTCTGGGCATCGTTCTTTAAACCAGCCTCTCCTCATGCAATTCAGTTCCATTCAATTAAATTAAGTCTTTGTCACAGCAAGTTACCTCCAGTCATAATGCGAAAAATGCTGGGACATGTAGAGGGCATGTAGTACAGCACGACAACTCACATTTATCTACTTGAGACTATTCTATTACGTCCTCCGCTTGGATGTAGGAAATCTAATTCTAGTGATTTCTACAAAATGCTCCTGGAAGTGTGTGTTTATGCGTGTAAAACTCCATGGCTTCCTGTCTCCCACAGTGTGCATGTCAGTTTACATCTTGCTGTCAGGTAGCTCTCTCTGCATGGGTTAAAACAACAATGTGCGGTACGATTGTGTGTAAGTGACTATTGCAGTCTCCATCCACAATTGTTATTAGTCACTCCATAAAACAGTAGAGGAAAAGTTTTATGCTGATTTTGGAGCTGCTTCCCTAAGCTAACCAAACAGCTGGGTTTTTTGACGTTCATAATTAATTGCAGGTATGTTTGTTGTGAGAATAATTGGAAAGCTAAACAAGAAAAAACCAACAGTAAAGTGAAAGCACGTATTTCCAGCACGGTCCGAAGATGTGGACAGATAGAGAGGACTAAAAGAAGTACCAGAGCTTCGTCATAAAACACAGTCATGAAATCAAAAAACAATATTAGTACAGTTCAAGGAATAAAAAAATAACTTCAGATTACGTTACATCAGGGTGAATTTTGTTTGATAAGAAAATTACTTCTATGCACAAGTGATGAAAAATGTCTTTTGTAGAGACACACTATGTTTTATAATGTCTTACTACATGTATGGATGTCAGAACTTATGGCGATGAGTGAGTTAAACTGGGCAACTCTTAATACACTTTCATTTTTTTGTAAATATAGTAGATGCACAGAGTATAAGCACTGTAAATCAACTGACTCTTTCTTCCGTTTTCCCTTGCCTTTGTCACTGAGCAGCCGGTGCATTACTGAGCATTAGTTTATTACTAAGCCTTGCTTGTTCTGTGAGTCTTTTTGAATAATGAACAGTTATACTTTTGTTTTGACATTTCAGGAACAGCCTTCCTGTACTTGCTAAAGCACTTGTTTGACCTTGTTTAACCTCACTGAGGCTGCAGAGAACATACAGCAGCTCCATTTAGTTTTAAAGCCAGATTTAGACATTTCTGCCTCTAAAAGCTGTCCACCACAATTGGTTGATTTTTGGGTTTTCATTGATTCAAAATATGTGCTTTGGGCTTTTAACCATGTACACACACACACACACACACACACACACACACACTCAATGTTGCTCTCTGAGAGCTGTGAAACAAGAGGTATTTTGCCTTGGCTTAGCAGTGAAGAAAAACATGTCCTTGTTTTAGTTTCTGCTTTACGGACTAGTTTAAAAGAACATTTCTCAATCTCAGCATTCCTCTTCTCTTGTCTGCACACCTCTGATAGGCAGTCTTTCAGTTGCTAAAATACAAACAAGATGTGTGTCCGTTTGTGTGTAAGCTGAACAGGGGGATACGGAAACTGAGTATGTGTGAAACTGCCGGCGCACGCACACACACGCACACACACACACACACACACACACACACACACACACACACACACACACATACACAAACCTCCTGCTAGCTCGCCTACATTCTCAGTTAACACTTCAGCCTTTCCTCAATGTACTGCCAACTTGAGCCAACACACATAAATGAACACACATCTGACAGCAAATCCTTGTTGCCAATAATGAGAAGAGCAGACCTTGAACTATTATTTTACCTCTGGTTAAGCCATGTCTTGCCGAAAGCTTGCACAGAACATATCTATGACTTTTTTTTTTTTTTTTTACTTAATATTTGAATCCAGTTGTTAAATCCAAACGGTCGCTGACCTTTGCTTTACAGCCAGCGACTTCTTCTACAAGTGCATCCTGTTCTTTTTAACATATTCTAGATACACTGTCTATCTCCATGTGTTAATGTATTACAGGGTAAAACAAATCCCTACAACATTTTCAGACTATATGCATGACTGTGTGTCCAGATGGGTCATTATTGCCCCCCCTTACCCTCCGTTCACAAGGACACAGAGAGAAAGAGAGAAACCAACTGCATGCTAATCACTTCCTAATCAGCTTCTGTGATTGGCTGCCGCGCTAATGAAATAATGGCGACTCATTTGCATAATAAAATAATTAGAAGGACTTGATAAAGGCTCAAGGGCAGAGAGAGGAGCCACACACAAATATGCACAAACCCATATACACAGACACTCGCTGTGACACAGGATCGCCGCAGACTTCTCTAAAATATTGTTGAATGGCATCTGACACAACATCTGCCACCGTCACTCAGAATCATTTAGCGGTGATTTGCACTGACCTCCACCTTGAGAGTCAAACTAAAGTGCTTTGACTAAAACTGTTGAAAAACACAGGCCCAGACAACCCCCAGGGCGTCCCCAGCAAAAGAAAAAAAAAACGAGGCCCACGTTCATTGTAAGTTATTAACTTAGATCAAGATTATTAGCCTGCAACGCAGCAAGAATGTATAACAATAGCCAGTTTGATTAGGTTTCCCAGTGTCCTATGTGATCTAAATGATCTGCAGAATAGGCAGTATTAAATCCGATCTAACAGCTAAAGTCTGCTCTGAAAGAAGTCCCTGGGACACGTTTAAATCAAATGAAGGTATGAGGTGTTTTATTTTTTTTATTTTTTTTATCTCTACACAGTTCAACAAAATCTATGATGACAAAGGAACTCCATTATAATGAAGAGATAGGTGATTATCAAATCCATGAATGCTTAGTCAATACTTGTGTCCTTGTGAAGAACAGACCATCGGAGTCATCTCAGACAGAATAAACTCTTCAAGAAAGCGACATTAACGTTAGAATAGTGTGGTGTGGCCTTAACGGCGTGCAAAAAAAATGGAAGGGAGGGTGCTATATACACCTATACACATATACATATGTATGTATATGTATGTGCAGGAGTAAATGTCATATCATGAAAAGAATGGAGACAGGGAGATAGCAAATTGGTGGGTGTAATGCTTAGTAGATAACTTATCAGACTCCGATGCAGAAGACGTGGGATCGATTCCCTGTTGAAGCGGTTGTTTTTTTTTTCTTCGCATTTTCAAACGAGAGGGCGCCAGTAGGTAAATCCACCATTGGGTGTGGAATCAACAACATTTGTAAAGGTATATATATTTCCCCTGCTGTTATAGCTGCACAAACAGTGTCTACGGGCCGTGTTGTTTGATGTATCAGGGGTTCACTGCCGCTGTAACTGTAGAGCTGTTTCTACACAGACATCATTGTGACACAAGAAATCTTATGTGGCAAATCAGATTACAAGGATTCAGCATATTCAGAGTAGAGGCAATAATAATTCACATATTAAAAAGGCACAGGAGGAAACTGTATACAGAGTATAGTGTGAGTCTTTTGAGCATAATCTTAGCCAACCAGTCAATTTAAGACCTAAGCACAGCACTGACATAATAATATATCTAGAACGAGTGCATACATCCAAGGTCCAAAACTCTGTTGATTCAATCAAACCTCATGAAAAAAATTAATAGTTCCATCCATTTTTTATGAATCCTCACCAAAAATTTAAAAGATTCCTTAGTTTCTTCCTTGATCCTTCCTCCAAGAAAAGTAGTTCCTCCAAGTTCCAGTAGTTTTTGCACAATCATGCACACATCTACACTAACAAACAACTATTAAATAACAATTTTGGTAATGGTGAAAACAGAAACATAAATATAATCAGTCAGATAAAGATTGTGTGTGATTTACATTCCCTAGATACTATACTGTCATACGAGATAAAATGAATTGTAGAGAGAAACTCGTTCAATCTGCCAATACAAAAATTTCACAATCCACGGTAAATATAATGTATTGGGTTCTGCCTTGTGGTTAAATGACAATGGTCTGGTAAGTTTTGTGCAATCCCACTGAAGAACAAACAGTCGGTCACAAACCATAAAGCTAAGATGCCAAAACAGATCAAGAAACTAAAGTCTGCAGTGTTTTCCCCAGTTTTTCATAAGGCTTAGGCGGTACCTTCTCCTATTCCAAATTATTTAAAGTATGTTATTATTTACAGTTCTTTCCACATTATTTTCAATTACATTGTTTTATCATTTATGAAAGTAAGCTGGAATCACTTATTGTCTCCGTTACCTAATATCAGCGCAAGAAAATATTACATCTTTCATTAAAATATGTATTCTCATCATTTTGGACCATTATTGTTATCTGTATGGGATGTACCATATCTGTATGGGAGCACTGGAGAAACTAGAGCAGATAATACATTAGCAACACCCAAAGGACCACTCTGAACCAACTAAAACCATTAAGAAAAGTCCCTTTGTTGGTTTTGCAGCTCCCCACTTTAATTTTTCTCTACTTTGGTTCAGGTGCTGTCTAAAACGGCTTGAGTGCTGTGCCTAAACCTTATAATGGCTGCTATGTAGATATGTAGGCATATAACAAGCACAATGACTGGCAGGCAAATGAACCAGGACTTTAAAACAGGCAGAAAAATATTCTCTATGCAGGACATACCATGGTTTTGCTTAAAGTTAATTTATTCAATCTGTGCTGACAGACAAAAAACATGGTTTTAAAAGGAGAGATATTACATAGAGGCCTCCTATCTGGACAGAAATAAGGTCAAAGACTACTCTGTATGCAAGATATGCCAGTTTGTAATGCAAGAAATACATATCTGTTATGCACGTTAGATGCTCAAGATCATGTCAGCATAAATTTGATGACACTGGAGTGTGTAGTTTCACGGTTCTCCCCTTCCACTGTGCTTTACTGTCTTTCTGTCCAAACAGCTCCTATTATGACACTTCTACAGGTAGAGTGACCTTCATCACCTGGACCCAAACTGAATCTGAGGGACTGGAGAGCTGAAAGCTGACTCCTCCCCATTCGGACACCGTTTCTATAAAGTATGTACAGTACATATTCCCCTCCTCTCTCCCTCTCTGTCTAGTATTTATCAGCAGAGCTCTGTTTCGGTCTGGAGGCAGGAGATATTATCACGCGACAGCAGATAAGACTGGATGAGTGAAAGAGAGTGAACGGGAACAAAGAAAGAAAAAGAGACAGGCAGTCACTAAAATTCAGTAATTAATTTTAGGGAGATCATGTTAATGATACAGTGAATATGCATATATTAATATGCAGATTTGCATTTTTTTCCTCCCCGTCTTTTTTATGCTTTAATAATAATGGTGAGAATCAATATCTGTTATGACTGGTATTTGACGAGAAGAGAAGAGAAGAGAAGAGAAGAGAAGAGAAGAGAAGAGAAGAGAAGAGAAGAGAAGAGAAGAGAAGAGA
>JAPQRQ010000017.1:6535364-6545869 GCA_037367365.1 Apogon talboti
TTTGTCAATGACTACTTTTTAATGCACCAAGTTGTACCGTTTCTGTCCTTATCCAGAGGAAGACTGATGAACTGTTTGAAAGAATAAAAATGGAAATTTCACAAATTTTCCTGTTTTCATGCAGTATTTTCATGCAAATTTTTCCACTGGTGGCAGACTGGTCACCCCCTCTGTCATTCCAAAGGTCAGCCAATATTTGCGCATACCCAAAAATGTCTTATTTGTTAAAAGTAGGTGTTTCTCCTTTTGGACCGGAATGTGGACTTTTCTTTTTGGGGCATGCATCTCCAAAGAATGGGGTAGGATGTTTGTCATAACCTGTAGTAAAACCTGCAAATAAGACTCATACTGTATGAATGCACTGTAATGTCACTATGTCTTAGTTGTGCTATATTTGTTAAACAGGCTAATTCAAAACATCCACACAGAATACGCTGTTTACTTTACTGTCAGATATTGTCATATATTGTCTTATATAATAGCTGAATATTACTGCTCATGCCAGACTTGGGTCAAACTGAAATCTCACAGTATGCATCCAAAGGTGATTTTGATCTTTCTCAGTACATTTTATCGGGAGAATGTTTATTCAGGTCATCATTTTTTCTGATCAGACAATATAAAATGTGAAGAATCCATCAGCAACATTGGAATCTTACATCTCTACTGCACAGGCTGCAAATTGTGTCATAGAACAACATGGACGCTCTCATAATGCAATATCTGGGTTCACTTATGCATAAAAACAGGAAGTTGTGTTGCATCGTTAACTTTTATGTACAGTCTATGTTTTTCTTGTCTGTGCATTATAAACAGTTTGCCTGAGGTGATTGAAGAAGAACAAGACCACCTGGTTCCTATCACTAGCCTATCTAAACCATATATTTACCTTTTAAGTAGCTGTACTTCTCTATAGTTGAATGTATAGCCATTAAGTTCTAATCAAGACGTAACAAGATTCTCTATTAGATTCTCTACTAAATGTCCAACTTGTCCAGCACTTAAACACAGCGTGCATGTGTGCAGATAGTCTGTAAAAAAGTGTCAAAATTTGAGATGCAAATGAAATAAGTCCAAAAGAATGTAGCAAATATTTGTAGGCATTTGTTTGCAATGGAATCTATTCAAAGGCAACAGCGATCAGATGGAGGAAGCTGAAGTTAAACATTTGTTCAGGTTGCGATATACGCCATTGTAAACTTGTTTTATAAATGTCAAAATTGCTTGGTATTTGTTTATGGACTGGAACATGCATTCTTAATACAGTAGTTATAAGTTGGATTGCCTGCATGATGCCAGATAGCACAGAATATTAGACATATTCCAGTTGTTGCACATGTAATACACATTCACGATCATTCTGAGCTGTGATCACGCTGGTAAACCGTGGTGTTTTCCTGCTGTCCTGGTAGTAAGTCGGACTGCGCGACCTCCAATTGTAAGTCTTGCAAAAAAAAAAAAAAAAAACAGTAGTCTTGTCACCAAATATCACTCTGCTACCTCTACCCTGCTCCACGATGTGTATGTGCTGTTGCTGCACAGTGCTGGTACCCTGCCATTATAAGCAGCCTCTCTGTTGTGTTTGCTGAAGCTGCAGGTTTCAGGTTGTTATTTGCAGCTATTTTCTCGTACACACTGCTGTCATGTCATATTTTTGTATGCAGTGATGTATACATTTGTTGGTTTGTGTACAGTAAGCTGAAATCCTCTACGCATATTTGTGCTTTAAAGTCAAAAAGTATTATTTTGTATATGTATATACTATACAGAAGATGCATTTTGGCAGCCAGAAATGTCTGTATCGTCCTGTCTAAATGTCAGATTCTGTTCATCAGCTGTCATATATACCTCTGAAGTACACATTCTCAAAGAGTTTAAACTTTTTTTTTTCTTCCCCCAAATAAAAGTCGTAATGGATGTGAAAGGGACACGCATATCTGCTTTTCATCGCAACATAAATATACATATTTCTCTGGTTGTTGCGTTTTTTTAGTCATCTTTGTACCAAATACTGTCTCTCAGAGTGTGCTTGCTGTTTGGTGGTGATTTGAAGATGTTTGCAGATCACCGCAATTGCTTTATCTCTCACATCAAACAAAACTATCCTGCTGCAACTCTTATCTAGCTTAAAAGCCGGCAGAGGAAAACCTGGCAGGTAGTCATTGCTGTGTAATAGCAGATCTGACTCTTAAGTTAGTCTACACACACACACACACACACACACACACACACACACACACACACACACACACATCTCTGTACTGCAAAATGGACAGCAAGCATAGATAGATTTTTATTTGGAGCAGCCACATGGCCCCATTCGACCCTGTTGCAGGTACATTGTTCCTGTGCAGGCAATTTCCAGCAATCTAACCTGTCACAGCACTCACTGGATTTCGGCAGTAGATCACTGCAATTTTGAGGCCAAATGTGTGATAGTTTGGTCTACGATGGACTGAATGGAAAACTCTCATTGTTCTTCATCGCTGGCCCTCATTTCTATATTGTAACACTTCATATTAAGGTGCATAGTTCATTATTTGTATTAACATTAGTGTCTACATTGGCCCCTACAGGGTTAGGTCGACACTTCTTGGTTACTGAATCTTAGGCCACAATACAAACCAAGAATATAACAACATAAGAATGTGTGGTCCATCTGCACAGACATGGGGGAAATAATGAACTTCAATCCGAATGGGACAATTCCAATAGTAATTTATGTGTAAGGACAGAAAAACCCATAAGAGAAGGACTCAGAGGACAATATGGACCTGGGTCTGGCTTGGGAAAAGAGGCCAACTTGGGATTTCAATTTTACAAAGAGAGCTCGAGGAAAGTATTTTTAGCATAGTGTCTGTCATTTCATGCTGAATTCCAGTTGGTTGGTAAGTAGATGTAGCTTGTAGCTGCCACCACATTTTTCGATGGTCATCTTAACACAGACACAGAATTTCGTCCCAGACTGCCTTTTATTGCAAGACTGACAGGAACTGCCTTTGAACCTTTCCAATGGTGTCATGTAGGACTGTTACTCTGGAGTCATAACTGAAGATATTGGCACATTTTGTCATCTTTTGCCTTTGACACCCCAAAAGTGTACATGCACAACCATCTCTGATCATTATACACAATTATTAATGCATTATTTTGAATGACATATTCTACTTTAGAGTTATTAATGCCTTCAACCACCTCCTATTTACTGCATATTGCAAATAAGCAAGTAATTTTAGGTTACATAAATTGTGGTCACAATATGCCTAATATGAGTCTTATAAGATGATAGTAAGGTCTATACTGACAGAACCAAAATAAGATTGTATTCATGCAGAGTAGCAAGAGGCGGGAATGCAGTTTAGAGGAGCCATATGTAGCATTTATACTCAACAATGACCAAATATTAACATTAAAATGTGTAAAAGAAAGAGCTCTGATACTTATACATATGATATCAATGTATTGTATTCCACAGATATGCACAGAATTTCTACAGAGATGGGCGGTGTATCACTGTTAATCTATGTGACCACCAGAGGGAGTAATGAGTCACTGTAGCCTCGAGTCTGCCAGTCTCAAAGGGAACTGAAAACTAAGACCAAGAAGTCTTTGAACACAGCAATAAGACATGATGAGTCGAGGATGAGAAATGATAACAAACAATATAAAACAGGTAATTAAATGGAGCTACGCTAACAGAGCTATAATGTAAACTATCAGCTGACGCAGCATATGAAGACTATAAGCCACAGCACTGACTGACAATAGTACTGATGTGTGTAAACGATGAGCGTGACACTTTATTGTGCGAGTTTGTGGATAAATAAAGGGTTAATTTGGTGGTGGCTGTGAGAGCCATGAGTAGATTCTGGTACATGGCCTCCACATTCTGTTGATAGTTGGACTGATATCGGAATATCAATATCAATATTACATATAACCTTTTTAAGTCTGGATGCTACTTGGTTAAATAAATGGGAAAATATAGCAGAGGAGGTGCAACATAATGGACTCTATAAACCGCACAATCACAGGCAACAAAATATAACAAGTCTCATTTTTTCCATATGACTACACAGAAATGAAAACATAATTAGATCACTTTAAATTCCTCCTGATATTGATTGGTCATTGTGCATTATGAAAGAATATCAATATATTTTAATTGAAGTATTTGTTTTCCTGCTTCGTTTAATCGCTTGCATTCAACATTTTCCATGTTAATACAGGGTAGCAGTTTAAAGCCATCTCTTCTAATGCTTACACTCTAAATGTACAAGTTGTCTGCTTTAAGAGCTGGCTGAAACTTCGCTTTCTCCTCCAGTGAGTGTGCAGTTTTCACAGACAGACATCAAGCCTCAGATACATCCTGTATTCAGCTCTGTGTCCCACTCAATGTCCTTCTGACCACTGCTTGACTGACAGCTCTGTGACTTTCCCGTTACTTTACCTGTTAAGGCAGGACAGCTCTCTATTCTTTTGTCGTTTCTGTCTGTCATATGGCTTATTCAGAGGTAGACACAGAAGTCAAGGCCGACTTAGTTTTGTCCAGTTTGTGCTCTAAAACCTGGATGCTGTGAGGAAATTATATTATATGAGGCGTAGAAATGTAAGACACGTCGTCAGGTTGACACATATCTACTTTCATCAGTGTAACTTGAGATAATAGACGCTTCATTAAAATATGGTTTATGACATCTGTTGTTTTTATTGAAAGGGCTTCCATGTAGCATTGACATTCCAAAGTCTCAAGACAAGACATGGACTAATTTAGGATTAACAAAATGTAATGGTATCATCATGTTTTCTTCTTCAAGCCAAAAGTCATATTCTCTCGTTTTTTAACAAGCGGTCAAAATAACACCATGTCTTATAAACTTCATGTGCTGCGACAGCTGATAGTTTACATTATAGCTCTGTTAGCTTAGCTCTGTTGTCTCATGTTGTTGATTGTCATGGATCAAGTCCCATGACAATCATGCTTTGCCCATTTAAATACTGAAATTAGATTTTTTTTTAATAAATCATGAATTGGGTTTTTTTTATTCATATTTTTATTGATGTGTGTACAGGTAGAACATAGGCATTTGCATACATGGTTCAAAGATGCTGTCAATCATATCTGTACACACCTTTAGATTTTCACGTTTTAAGAACAAAGAACAAGGAAGGAAATAAACCCTTATAAACAATACAGTGAGAAAGAAAGAGGTAAAAATAAATAAATAAATAAATGAGAAATAAAAAATCAATTAATTAATAAAAAAAAGGGGGAAGGGAAGGGAAACAAAAAAAAATCTAGAAACGGTTTCCATTTTTTATAGAATTTGTTCAGGTTTCCCTTTTTTGGATGCCTAATTTTCTCTAATTTTAAAAAGGACATAACTTCCTTATAAATCATGAATGTTTGATCTCCCCAATGGCAAAAGTTTATTAATTGTAAAACAAAGGTTAAAAAAATAAAAAGGTGCTAGACATTGAATATTCTGGGAATGACTGCCCTCCGTCACGACTACTATGTAGGAATTTGTCAAAAGAAAACAGCTGATCAAAGCGACGGGAAAAACATAAAACATCAAATTCATTAACACGGCAATCATTGAATAGATAATATGGTTTAATACATAATATAAAGACACATCTTTGAGTGCCCTTGTCTGTGTACCATGACGGTTTATGAGGTGATGATGATAAAAAATATGACATGAAGAACTAACTGATGAACCAATTCAAAGACGACCGTTTACGAACGTCCTTAAAAGTCTCCCCGCTCATTTGTAGAGGTTTGACAGAGGAGGGCAGACATGTTTTTGCACCCAGTCGTGTTTTAATTGTGTCTGGGAGAGGATGACAGAATGTGAAGAGAAAAGAGAAAAAAAAAAACCATGAAAACAAAAGTGAATGCTCAAATGTCCCTGAAGGTCAAAAATGTGAAAAGCAGAGTAAATAGAGGACCAAAACCAAAATACTTCAGCAAATGTGAAATGTAGAGACAAACACTGGCAGACATTCCACTTAAAAGATTGCGGAAAGTATCTATTGAGTAGACATTGAAGGCAAAAGTAACTTGGTGCCAGTGTATCTGTGGAAAAAAAACTAATTTCAGAATTCTTCCAAATAAAAAAAGAGGAATTTTGCCTTTCATTAGTCGTAGTCACTTAACAGAGAAAAGAGGTCCTTAATGCATTCACATCAATGCCATACACATTTAAAACATGTTATGAAATGCTGCTGAAATGAGTTTGATGACTAAAGACCAAAAGCTGTCCTTTCATGGCATGACTAAGGTAAAAAATCTGACACCTCGTCGAGCAAAGTGAATCTTTCAGACGTTTGAATGAACATTTTCCTTTTAAACCACAGGGTAATGGATAAACATGAAGGTTCAACTGACATTGGAAAAAGTTGTTTCCTATATTTTAGAACAAAACTTGAGTCATCTGTGATTTTGATGTATTTATTTTAATTAATCGAAAAAGCAAAGTCTTAAATCATGTATAGCCCAAACACAATAGTTCCTTTGTGTCTCTGTTAAACCATGAGGACCGTTAATATCAGTACAGTGTCTCTTTGATGGACTCGTGATCTTTTGGTTGTGGTGTGCGGTACATTTAGAAACTCCAGGACTTTTCCATCACACAGTAAAATCATCATAAGCCCTACTTTCACAGGCCTAGTATAACTCGTGGACCTCCGGTGATTTGGAGATGAATCCCCCAGTCTGTGTTTAATGTGATGCATTCATACGCGACTGTGTTCACTATTTACAGATAATTATTGGAAGATAGAAAAATGTTCCTTACTTTCATGTCTGTCATCCGTCTTCTGAAAGATTCAGTGAATGTTCATATACTCTGACACGAGCCTCCTGGATTTCCATCTAAAACACTTAAAACTTTGATTTTGATTTATATAATTACATTTCCCCCAGAATTACAAAGACGATGATTTGCATTTGACTAATATGACAGGGCCTCTGTTTGCTGAAATAGGGGAGGTAGTTTGTAATGGAATTTTCACATTACAAATGACAGACATGGCTCATTTACACAGGATTGAAATTACAGATGACCTCCACAACTGCTATAAATTACCAGAGGTTTACAGGTTATACTAGTCCTGTGCGAATAGTGCTATACTGAAATTAACACTGTCAGAGTTCATTTCAACACTCTTGAATGGAGCCAAAACACAAAGTGTTGATTTTACATTTTTAAGAGTGTAATAATTTTAACACCAGTACAGAGTAAACATTCCCTCTTAATGAAGTTAATATTTTACACTCTACAACACCAACCTGTATTAGCTATTCTTAACACTGTGCAGTGTCACATATTTAATCATCCCATGGTTTTCATAATATATTAACACTGTAAGGTGTTATATATACTATACTTTCAGCTGCTACACCTGTGAACATACTGCAAAGTCAAAGAAAGACAAGGTTAATTTACTTCAATCAACATTTTACTCAATACATATCCTTGAATTATTAAGTAGTTAACATTTTATCCATGATGTTTATGGGTTTAGGCAATAATCACTTTGGATAGGGTTAGGACAAGATTGTGATTTGGTTTAAATATGAATAAATACCCTGTTATTTATTTTATTTACTTTATCATCTCTTCTAAAACTCGGACCTCTTTCCTTCACCCTATGTGAGTGGTGCCAGTGTCTAGAACCAACAGTAGATTGAAGTTTGATTATGTTGTGGTCACAACCTGCAAATATCACAAATGAAGTTGGTGGTTCTTTTGGTAAAAACAATTGAAATTGATGTTTGTGTTCAAAATCACTCTCAATTGGATTTTTTTTTTTATTTGATCTTGTATTGTTTTTATTATTATTTCATTTTATTATGTGTGCAGGATTACATTTTAAAGAAAACATAATTGCAGTTCCAATTTTTCCTTTCATGAACACTATGGTATGTTCCCTAATAATGCAAAAAAATAAATAAATAAGTGGCTAAAACACAAAATGCATGAGTGAAATGGAATGTTTTCTGGTTCAGAGATGTTGAGATTGTATGTGTTTACTGAAACAGAAACTGGACAATGTCAACATTTTTATTTGGGTAAATGGGCACCCATGGAAAAAACCATTGGGCGTGAGTTTCCAGGTGAAAGTTTGAGACTTTAATGTATATAATGCAGTTGGTTAAGTCTTAAAGAGCAGAGGAGAGGAGAGTCTCTTTTTGCAGACAGAGCTGGCAATACTCCATGCAACCGCATACACAAAGTTAAACCGTCTGAGGTCTGTGTGCGGGAGATATGCATGTTCATGTTCAGTCTCAAGGTCGCAGCTATAGCAGGAAAATGCTGTGTGTGAGTGTGTGTGTGTTTG
The DNA here is from genome assembly GCA_037367365.1 of Apogon talboti. Lineage (NCBI taxonomy): Eukaryota > Metazoa > Chordata > Actinopteri > Kurtiformes > Apogonidae > Apogon > Apogon talboti. Next base: position 6,543,714 of record JAPQRQ010000017.1, read on the forward strand.
AAAAAATACAGATAGGGAGAGAAAGTTTGTGTGAATTACTTCCCTCATGCATACTCAGGTCTGTGGTATGCAGGTCGGTGTGGGAGTGTACGCATACTCTATGCACTCACACACAATTACTTAGAAACATACTTGAAGCCAGTTTTTCAGCTCATCATTCAGCACACTGTAAAAGTGGGTATTGTGCTCGCTGGTACAAACAGACGTTACAGAGTTGTCCAACAGCGAGCTGAATGAAATTCCTATCTGAAAGCAACCTGACCTGAGACTTTGCCAAGAAAAGATTCAGATAAAGCCTCTAATAATCAATTCAAACAATTAAAGTGGTATTTAAAGGGGTAAAATCCTGAAAATTGTTGAATGTTTGGCAGTTTTGAGCAGGGCTGAGTTTTTTGAGACATTTATAAAAAAATTAATAAATTGATATATAATGATTTTATAGCAGGTTTTTTTTGTGTGTGTACATTTTTGCTATAAAGGTAACCAGAGGGTAGAAAATTAGGGAAAAAAATAAGGGTTAAGTACATTTTGCAATATATATTGTTACTTAAGTCAGATTTTTAAATGCAGAATTTGTAGTGGGGTATTTTCACAATTTGGTATTAATATTTACTTTATTCACTGATGATTATTTCCACTGCGGGGAAGTATTTCAGTTGAAGATCATAAGTTTCATGTAAAACTCAAACCTTGTGCATATTATTCCATCAAAACTTGAACTCATCAGCTCATTTGTGCTTTAACTCACCGGAAATGAAACCGCAATCAAACCTGCCCAAGTCACGTCAAAGTCACGTCACATGTGCAGCGGGAATTTAATCAAAAAGATATTATAGTCTCCCACTTGGCCAGTAAAGTCATTGGAGGCCCTTTAGGAAGCAGATGAATTTTATTTTCTGCATCAAGTATCATGCCAGCTTTATCATTTGCCAGTCTATGTTAATGCCTACAGAAGTCATGTGACAAAAAAATGTGGCCAAGAATGTTAAATTTAACCCAGAACAGAAAGCCCAACTGTTGTGTTTCTGGGTTTAAATGTACTCTTCTGAAGAAGTACAAACCTCTTCTAGGATCTGCCATCTTACTTTAAATCTGCATTGAAGTTTTGCAAAATGGGTTTTTTCCTCCTTCTCCTTGTCTTAACCCATAACGACCTTCTTCTGTGGCAGTTCCCAAATGAATATTTCTATCTATCTAATCATTCTAAATTGATTTATCACCATTTATTATAATATTATCATCTGTATGTTGTGTTTTTTTAAAGTAAATCATATATTTTCCCATATTTAATTTACAGATCATGTAGAAGTTCATAAAAGCTCAGATTAAAGTTGTCTTTTATTATATCAGAAACAGAGAAAACTGAAGAAAAAGTGACTTTTTCAACAAAATATGTCATTAATTAAACATAAACCAAGTGTCATTGATTCAACTCCATGGGTTTTACTGGTGAATCAATGTTGTAGAAGATGATAGTGTTTCCACGGTAACTGCGTAGCCTCTCAGTAAAACCCATGGAGTTTAACAAATGACAGTGGATGGAGACACTGGGTTTACATTCAGTTAATGATATATTTTCTGAAAAAGTCCCTTTTTCTTCAGTTTTCTGTGTTCCTCATATAGTAACCCTCAACTTTAATCTGAGCTTTAATAAATATCTGCATAATCAGTACATTAAATACAGGAAAATACCAGATTTTCCCTGAAAAAGTACAAAATAAAGAATATTACAATAAATGGTGTTAAATGACTTTCAGAAAGGTTAAATATTGGGAAAAATTCATTTGGGAACTGTAGCACGGGGTCTTTATGGGTTAATGCAGAATATATATTTTAATATTGAGCGACTCTGGTGTAAGATCTGAAGAACCTAGTGTTATCAGGAATCTGTGTGTGTGTGTGTGTTTCTGGTCTGGCGTGGCCTATGAGGCTGGCACTTGTCTGTTTGGCTGTTTCCATGACAATGCCCACCATGCCAGGGTAACACCATATGGTTGCCATGGTAACGATCCATTTTTCTGGCTGATGCTGGTGGGCCAGGTGTATTTGCCAGCTGGTACGGACAGGTGGATGGTGGGAGTGAGTGTGTGTGTGTGTGTGTGTGTGTGTGTGTGTGTGTGTGTGTGTGTGTGTGTGTGTGTGTGTGTGTGTGAGTG
>JAPQRQ010000017.1:6574081-6589831 GCA_037367365.1 Apogon talboti
CCAAAAGATAGAGGGGCTTTATACGTGTCTGTGCGTGTGTTTCTGCCTTGATCTTATTTTCCCGCTTGGTGTAAAATAATTTGTGTGTGTGTGTGTGTGTGTGTGTGTGCGTGTCCGAGGGGAGTAGAAAGTAAGAGACAACAGATGGGCGATAGAAGAATCAGTAAATTAATCCTCAACACATCGCAGAGCACTAATTACTGATTAATAACCACTGGACTGGGCTCTATGGCTTGGTTTCCTCTGATGCACATACACACAAACACAGGTTGATCTGATGGTCTTTGCATGGGAATTGGAAAGAAAACAATAGGTCATGATCAGCTTGACCTCCTAAACAGAAAGAGTTTAACAGAAAAAAACAAAAAAAAGGAGGAGAAAGTGAAGGATAGATATGGAGAAAGAGTGTAGGAGAATGGCTTTAGAGAAATTAAAGGCAAGAGGGAGCGACATGGGATGCAGAGGGAATGCAAGTCTATTGTTTTGTCATCACAGAGCGCTCATTGTTTCTAATCCACTTACACACACACACACACACACACACACACACATATACACATCACATATGGTTACAATTCAGGCATTTAGCTGGCAACATGCAAGATGTGCAGAAAACACACACACACACTAACACAAATCCCATGCCGGATAAAGACTAATTGTTGCATTGTTAGAAAGGATTCATATTCATTTCACTGTTACATACAGTGTTTGTTTCTCTGCTGCCCTTGTGTTCAGGGATGACTCTGTATTTTATCACTCAGAAATAGTTTTTTCAGTTTGTGTCTAGATACAAGGCTTTTACAACAGTGAAGCAGATTAAATCCTGCCTGTTGAAGTGTTATTTTTTGCTTTTGTTCTTTTGGTTCACAGTTAGTATATATTTACTTACTACTCACTGTGAATTAGTATTTGGACTAATTTGACACAATTTTGTAAGTTGGATTGGATTTGAAGCAGTAAAGATGTAATCAAAGTGTGGACTTCCAGCTTTAATAACATAAAATAAAAACAAAACAAAAAAACCAAAGCCAAAAACATTGCTTTAACTATTTAAGAACCATTTTATTCAACCTCCTATTTTGCCAAGTAGTAAAATGATTAAATTGTTGGGATTATTCAGAATGTCAGAATATGTGGTGACTATTAAAAGTATCTGTGTGAAGTAAATTGAATAACTGGCATTGATTAAAGCGGTCCAATTGGAAGAAGCACAATAATAATATATGTACAGTAGTAATTCATCAGGTAGCAGGAGCACAACTTGAAAACTACTTACTAGATATGAAGACAAATGATTAAAATATGTATTATGGATTCCAAATTTATAGTCAAATTAAGCATAGATCTAGTCCTGAACAGTTAAAGAATTTAGTACTATGTAGTTACAAAGTTAAACACAGGAAACCTTCCTTTAGCCGTTGACATTGGCTTAAAACGTTGAAATAAATAAATCTTTCTTTGTATTGTTGTCATTATGACGAGTTAAGAATGTCTATATTAAATTAAATGTCTGTCCTGTTGATGTGCTCCGATGTCAACTGAATGGGGTGATTGTCTAATTTCAATATTTATATATGTTGGATCCTTTTTTTTTCTTTTTTTTTTATTAATGCTGTCTTGTAGGCCTATCTGACGTGCATAACCCAATAGTATATATATCAGTCAATCACATAATCATCATTATTACCTCTTTACCTGTCAGTCGTCATAATGTTATGCCTGTGATCACCGTACTTCTGCACTTTTCAGACACTTATCATGCAAGTACCTCAAACGCTGCTGCCTATTAGTGTTTTTAATATAATGTAATTAGTATTTGATCTAATGTAGTTATTTAGGGGAGTTTGTTGTGTCATTTTCTTCTTAATTTGTGAGAGTTCCACAGATTTTTGTATTAAAATTCAGATTATTTAGTGCTGAGATCTGAGTACTGCATTTCATTCACCTGTTCTGCCATCATGAATAAAGTGTCCTTGTGTCCTTGACTGGTGTGTGGTAGTTTTCATGCCTACTGTAGCTCTGTTTAAAAACCTAAGGTGATAAGACCATCATTTTGTTTGGTGGAATTTCCAGTTCTATCAGCTCCGGCATTTGGTAAAAATAAAGTAAATTCTGCATCAAAATAACCAAGATGGTGACTGAATGTGAAGTCATGGCTTAAACCCATAAAAACCCATATATACATTGGAGACCAAAAGCATCTACTGATGTAAACTGTTTAATATCTGTTGATCCACTAATCCTATCAATACATGTAAATAATTGGTGTGAAATGCAGATTGTGGTCTTTTCATGTGAATGTGGAAACACCGTCATCTTCTACAACATCGATTCACCCGTAAAACCCATGGAGTCGGATCAATGACAATAGATTGACACGTTCGGTTTATGTTCAGTTAATGATCGATTTTACTGAAAAAGTCACCTTTTCTTCAGTTTTCTCTGTTCTTGTTATAATAACCCTTAAATGTAATCTCAGCATAATTATTAAAGTACACAATCAGTCAACTAGATATATAAAAATACCTAATTTTCACTGAAAAAATGCAAAATACAGAAGATAATATTAAATTAAATGGTGATAATTTGCTTAAGAAAAGGATAAATAGAGACAAAAAATAACTTGAGAACTGCTATAACAGTCGCACTGGGTTTTTATGGGTTAAAAATGACCAATGGGTGATGTCAGGGCGGCTGTCTCCATGTCTTTATGCAGTTTATGGTCTGAACCGGCCTTTACAACCATGTTTTTGACCTTACCATTTCAACCCCTGTCTCTTGTAGGTCCACTGGGGCTGAGGTTTATTTTAGCGTAACTCCATAGCAAAAGGTTTATTCTACTTTCTCACAACAGAGGGATTTGATGCCTTTGCTCTTTTTATTTTCCACTTTAATGCAGTGGGACCGTCACCTGGAGCGAGGTGTCTTGGTTTAAGATGGAAAGTGAGCGTTGGATGGACAGTAAACTCTGCACTCATTAGTCAACATAATGGACAGACGGAGAGATGGGGGGAGGACATAGAGAGTTAGTCATGCAATATTACCACTCTAATAGATAAAGTAAAAAATGCTGAGTTGTGGTTTTCCCACCTCTTCCCTGGACCATCTATCTCACTAACTGCTTCAGCCCGTGGAAGCAGCTATTTCTACAGGAAATTACCATAGAGCCTTTACTCTCCCAAAGAATGACCACATGAGCCTTATCTCCAGAGGAACTACAGTGTGTGGAAGCACTCAGATGTAGACTCAATATTCCCATTGTGGCTTTTCATTAATGGAATATAAAATTTTAATTGAAAAGTTATAGGTCTTTTGTGTGATGATTAAATCCAGTGACCCCTGCGAGAGCCATAAACCCAAGAAACCCATTCATAACCTGCCGGAAAATTTTCATGAATGCAGTCATTTTAATCTAAATATGAAACTGTTCGTCTTTGATTCTAGGTCTGGGCTGTTCAAAATGCAATTGTATCAACCGGCAGCCAAAATATGACGCCTCAGTGAACACACACACACACACACACACACACACACACACACACACACACACACACACACACACACACACACACACACACACACTTTACAGGTTATAACCCCATGAACATTATACCTACAACTCATTTTAACCAGGAAGCTTAGCGCTGTAATGATTTACATTAAGTGATATGGAGGTACTTCAGCTGGGATGCATATTGTTAATGCTTCCTCTAGATTTCACATTCCATTCAATGCAGTTTGTCGTTTACATACTGTATGTGATTAGATTTTTTTTTTTTTTTTGCATTTCTACTGTAAGGTTAAAAGGTTAAAACTGCGAAATGTAGCTCAATCAGGCATAATAAATGATGACTTGTAAAGGAAAATATGTGTAAAATGTGAAAAATCTAAAAATATCCCAGGTAGGTAGCAATTCCTAATAATGCTTTTACTTTCGTAACTCATTTCTTATAGTTGACATGACCTGCAAGAATTTATAAGACCTTGTTCACTGTCATTCTTCATCAAATTAAAACCAGCTGGGACTAACAACTGAAATGTAAGAAATTATAATAACAGAGTGAAAAAGACTTGAGAGTCACGTATCAGGTGTTTTTAAAGTAAAAGTCAAGGAGACAGCCCCAGAAGAGAATGAACAATGATTTTAAACATTCTTCAAAGGTCAAGAATGAACAATTATGATCACCTGCCACATCTCACACAAACTCTCTGAAAAGAAAGAAAAAAATCTAGATAGATAGATAGATACAATAACACTGCAGCGTTAAACCTCGTTAACAATCATTGAGTTAATATAATGCTGTGTATGTCGACCAAAACTATTTTTTTTTCCATTTTACCCGGGTAGAAAACAGACAAAGCATCACTCATTCACGCATAGGCAAAAAAAAAAAAACAAAAAAAAAAAAACAACTTTTCTAAACTAGGTTACAAGATCTCTACAATTTATAGTGTCATCTCTGTAATTTCACAGAACAAAAGGGAATGGAAAATAAACAGACATTTAGTACAGAAAAAAACATCAACTTAATATCAATTCTGTTGTTAATTCTATTAATTCTCATATGTTCAATAATTGTCATTCATTCTTAGTGGTTTATATCTACTTCTTGCTACACAATAATAATAATAATAATAATAATAATAATAATAAGATGATAAAATAAGATAAAAATGCACTAAAACTGTCAAGTTAAAACACAGAGATGAAATAGAGTAAAAGAAACATGATAAAATAATTATGCAAATGCCCATCTGTACAAGTGTGTTTCTAAATGTGGGTCAAATGCAGAGCCTGAATTTTGTGATGGGGACAAAAAGGTGCACTTTTCTCAAGGGAAAACCTGACATAAAAACTGAGACTACAAGAGACAAATGGACCGACGATGCCGAATAAAAAAAAAATAAAAAAAACTAGATGAGGGATGATATGAATGTGCAGGACATGGACATAAATAGTGGGTCACTTCACACCTACAGCTTCTTGGAGGTCCCATTTCTGTTGATGACAAATATTATCATGATAGAAACAGTGGTTGTCAGTAATCATCACAATAAACGTCAAAACAACATTGCTTTTAACCCTCATAGACCTGAATTTTTAATCAGCTCTGAGCCACTAATCCTATCAATATATTTTAATAATTCAGGTAAAAGGTAAATTCCTCAGGTTTTCATGGTCATCAGATATGACCCATTTGGACATTCAGAGGCTCTGTAGTTACCGTGGAAACACCGTCATCTTCTACAACATTGATTCACCAGTAAAACCCATGGAGTTAAGTAAATGACACCAATAATAAATGCTTGTTTTTATGTTCAGTTAATGATATATTTAGCTGAATAAGTCACTTTTTCTTTAGTTTTCTTGAATTTACCCTGAGCTTCTCTGAGCATGCACATTCTCCAATAATTAAACATAGGAAAATACCTGATTTTCACTGAAAAATGCAAAATACAGAGAAAAATATGATGGTGAATTAGGAACGGCTAAGTGTAGAGGAAAAAGTCATTTGAAAGTCAACACACAGATAGTTTTAGGTTAGGTTTAATGGCCGACGATTACTTATTGTTTATTGATGATTATTTACGCTCAAAATGTGATAAATATTTCAGAAATCTCGAGGTAGAACACTAAAAACAAGGACAATGAAAAAAAGAAAAAGAAATATTGAGTAAAACAAAGCAAAATCAAACTCTGAAGCATCCTATTAGCAAATTAGATTACAAAATTAAGCCTAATATAAATACCTGAATTCAGTGTGTCCTAATACTTTTGTCCATTTGTCCATTTCCCAAGCACTGCCTCATTTATGTTGCGGACACTATTTATAAGTATTGACTTATAGCATGGCTTTGGGGGGCTCGCTTCACTTTTTCATGGCAAGAAACAACAGATACAATGTGTATGAAGAGCTTGATTTAGCTTTTATTTATGAGACTGTTAGGATATGTGTACTATTGTGGAGAAAATGTGTAAAAATAAAAAAATTCTGCCATTTATTCCAAGCAATAATTTCTGTTATTAACTAAGAAATGCTGCCCTTTCACAAATTACAAAAGAAACTCATCCTTTATTATTTACACAACCTGCAGGAATTAATAAAACCTCGTCTCCTGTGAGTCTTCAACAAATTAAAACCTACCGGAACTCAAATTGTTTGAAAAGTCACGACAGCCAAACTAAAAGTTATCCAAGAAGTTATTATTAAGTATTGCAACTAAGCTGAGATTGAAAAAGAAGACTTCAGAGTCTGGAGCGCTTTATTTAGTATTTCAAAAGTAAACATTAAGTACAACACTCCAAAAAAAAACACAATGCACCATGAGTTAAAATGTTTGCCAAGGTCAAGTACAACCTTGAATAGAAAATACCCAAATTCTTATTGAACATATTTTGTATTGATGGTAGAAAATCTGCTCAATAAAAAGACTTTTTTTTAGTTTTCCAAAGACAAAATGGAAAAATATGGCCTTTATAAATGTTGCATGTGCTGTTTCTAACAAAGGAAAAAGGAACTTTGAATTAATGGACTAAAACGAAACGAAAATCGATCACTGTTATGTTCACGTTCACTGTTGTGTTACTTCTGTTTGACTTTAGAGCATATAGTCTTGTCATTTTTTCTGATTTTTCAGTTAAAGTGAGTGGATTTGAAGTTTTTACCAATTCTTATACTTGTGTCGTACTGTTACTGAAGTGAATCAGTGGTGAATCACCCTAATACATGAATCATACATTGATAACAGCATAATTATGCACATGGTCCGTGATGAATGTTTAGTAAAAAAAAAATAAAAAAAATGCACGGCCTAAATAACATGCTGTCACTATTATAGAGATGAGCTCCCCTGTAGTTCACACCTTAAGTAGAAAAAAAGAAGAGTCCAGCTATTTTCTCTCACCGATCCTCAATGTCCCTTCATACAAATTAATTGATTTGTCAAATTTACAGATAAAGAGCTTTCCGCAGACTAATTTCAGTGTAGTTAGATACTGAATTGGTTACAATTGTCCACATTAACCCTTTAACCCCTGACGTGTCTGTGGTGAGCATTCTGAATGTATGATTAATTTTAAATATTCAGAAAAATTCAACCGTTTGCCCAATAAGAAAAATGTCAAAACATGCTAATAGAATAGACCTTGTTCTTTCCATCGACATCTGAGCATGCTCAGTGCACTCCCCAACCGCCTGTGGAATGTGGGGTAAAACACAGTGCAGTGAGTGAGACTGACTCACTACTAAAATTGACAGTTTTTTTTTTTTTTTACACGGTTTTCCTTGTCTTTTTTTGTTTTTACTGTTGTTTGCAGTGTTGTGGTGATTTTCCTTGATTGTTTTTGTTGTGTTTTAACTCAGTTTTGACCGTGTAACTGGTTTTTGGAGCTCAACCAGGAGTCAAAAAGCAGCTTTTTGAAAAATGCAAAATACTGAGGATAATATTAACCTCCTCAGACCCAGGAGCCCCATAGATTTTTGAGTTTTGGCTTTTTTTAATTAAAAAATTGCTTATATTGGAAACATCATGATGCAACAGTTTTTTCAGATGCATTCTTAAAACTTTTTTATGGAATGTCATTTGCGGTGGACATTTGTTTTTTTTTTTTGTTTTTTTTTTTATAAAGCTGTGAATTTCTTGTCCTCACATGTGGACAGTGGGTCCTAGGAGGTTAAAATAAATAGTGTTAAGTCATTAGGAATGGTTAAGTTAGTTAAAGTAGTTCTAGGTCTTTTTCACAAGACCAAACAGAAAAAAGACTAAATATACACACATGTTTAAACTTTACAAGCCTATTATCAGTTAAGTTTGAAAATGTCCATAAGTTCTATAAAAACTAAAATCATTACGACTTGATCAGTATATAAAGGTCTGGAATAAATGGCCTCTATACTGTAAAGAATGTAAACCACTGTGATTGAAAGATCCTGTCTTTTGCCCCACTGTCTGACCTTTGTTAACTTTAGTTCCCTATTGCCCCCCCACTCCCCCCATTTTTCTCCATTTTTTTGTTGTTATCTCAATTTGAAAACTTCAATAAAAAGTTCTGAGAAAAAAACCCCAAACTAAAATCAGTGATTTTTTTTCTGCTTTTAGTCCCTTTACTTACATTGTGCTCCCTTGTTACCTATTAACCTTCTCAATTTGTGTATATTTACAAGTTAGTGAAAATTGTTGCACTTTTGTCACTTACAGATTAAAAAAAATTCACATATTTGAGCTTTTACTGGATTTTATTAAATGTTCCTGTGTTTCTGGAAATGGGAATCGAATAAAAACTAAATCTCACGAAGGAAGATGCACGACTCATGTTCCCAATTTACAACATTGTGCGATGTTTCCCACAAAACCACACACACACACACACACACACACACACACACGCGAACAGATGATCCTGTATCCTGCTGTTGAAACAGAGCACACCGACAGCTGCTGGGAACCAATATCACTAATGACTGACCCCCATGTATACAACAATACACACACTCTGACCCACACTGGGCCTGGCCACCAATCAGAGCAGCATGTACGGTACAGTATGTGAGTGTTTGTGTGTGTCAGATGCGGGTCATTGTGTATGCGATCTGTGTGTCTGATGACATTAATTTTAATCATCATCTGTCTGTCAACGCCACAGCTGCCACAACCTAGAACTACAACAACTAGATAGGAGTAAACTCAACCTCCTAAGTCTGGGTGATTTAATGACAGGATCCAAGTCGCACATTAATGTTGGAACAGCGATGAGGACATGAATAACAGCCTTCAGAAAGCACACTATGAAATGAGGTTGAAACGAGGGCGTGCATTTTACGCCGGTGTTTGCACAAATCAATAAAAAAAAGAAAAAAAAGCAGAGAATAAGAAGAGAACGTGGCTGCACTGTCCACCCATCAATACAGAGAACTGGAGTGCTTCTTAAGTAGCCTTCAAGTATGTTCTTCTTAATGAAAGTGAGTATAATTCACTGAGGTTCCATCGTGGAAAAAGCACAACGGAGCAGAATTTAGGCACAAGTAAGAATGGAGCGTATGGGATTAAGCAAGACAGTGAATGCAGCATGACACAATGATAATGGTGAAAATGATAATCACAGGTATTTTAATCAATATTAGGAACATGATTAGTCACATAAGCCTGGAGAAATAAAAGCAAATCCTTCCAACAGTACTCCTTTCACTGCACTCATAGAAAACAAACACCATTACCTGTTAAGATAAGATAAGATTTATTGATCCTCTAATAGAAAAATAAAGAAAAGATAAAAATATAAAAATGAATTTGTTAAAGTGACTGAATGACATAAATAGTAATAATAATAATAATAATAATAATAATAATAAGAAGAAGAACAACACTATCCTACTTGCTGTTTTCTGATCATAACTTTGTTTTATATCAATGAAATTTGCACTACCGGCTAATCCATGGTTTTGAGTTACACTGAAATGACTCCCACTAGAAACAAATGGGCCCCAAACTAAAGTCCTTGTGTAAAACTCAAGGATGGAGGTGACAAAACAGAGGAGTTAAGTGACTAAACACAACTAAACTTACCTGTGACAGTGGGAGCATTAAGCTTTAAGCTGATATTGGAGTCCTGGAAGTATCTGTGTCTCACTCAAGGCCACCTGCAAACCCCAAAAAAAGATCAATTCACACAATGACAGAAACAAACATCATTCTGATTGGCTACAGCGCATCGTGTCACCTGTTCGAGAAGCCACATGAGCATATTCACACAGAAATGAACTAAATACACTTTCAAACAACTTGAATAAATGTTGACATGATCTACAGGGCGTCGATGTGTGTTTTATTATGATTATTTCATTTTAAAATAAAATAAACATGTTTAAATTTCTTTTGAAATAGCAAAAGTACACTGTTCTAAACTTCTGGATAGTAAAATTCTACATCAGAATTAGAATTATTATAAACTTTTTGTCGTTTTTCCTGTGTTTTGGCTTTTTTCCACTTTGTTTAACAGAATAAAACCTTGTCATTTTACATTTATCCAACCCTCAGGTACTTCTAATCTCAACATTTGTTATTTAAGGATCCACTTCTTTTTGTTTTTGCTTATCCTCAATGGGCAGGAGGTGGGCTTGGTGCTGGTTGGTGGATTTACAAAATCCAAGACTTTGCCACCAGAGACTGGAGTTTACATCTTGAGTGGTGTAAATTTTTATAGTTTTAAGCTATGAAAGTATTGTGGTTTGGGTTAAGAAAAGGTTTAGTTTAAATATTAATAGATACTTTCTCTGTGCAAACTATGCCCTGGCAGCTGTCCTATCCTTACTCAAGTGTTGTCAGAGTTTATATTAAAAGAAAAAAGGTTTCTGAGAGATTTGAGTGTTTGCTGTTTTACATTGCAGAATACTGTACATACTCTTTTTTATTCTATTTGAAAGGATTTTATGGTAGTTTTTACTGAATTCTGTTTTTCGCTCTTTCTATTTTTTATTTATTATATATTCTATATGCATCAAGACCTGGGGAACTGTTCAATCATATCAATGGTTTGAATGACAGTAAAGCTGAGTCTGAGTCTGTAAAGAGGCATAAGCACATAAAACACAATGTTGATTTCCATATTGTTAATGTCTAAACCTAACCATGAACAGAGACAGACTATATATATATATATATATCGCTCAAAGCGCATTGAGTAAGGAACATACTATAACTATGTAGAAGAGTTTAGATGGAATGTGTTCATTCATAAATATTATACACGTCCATGGTTTGCAGCGGTTGTACTACTTTACAAGCAGTCACACAATGCCACTGGGTCATGACGCCTGGTGTCTGTTGTGAACACTCAGGCTACATGCAGTGGATGCAAGGTCTTGGACGTCAGAAAGTGACAACATGAGCCAGGTGATGGCATTAAGTAGCCAAAACCTCAGTAGGAGGTGGTTCACACAGTAGATCAGGGTTCATGCCCCATTTCATGGTAGGTTCATTCTGTGTTTTCTTTTACCTTAGTCTTTGTATCCCTTTATCACAAACCTGATCCCTCTTTTCTAATCATAACTAAACTGCCCTTATGCCAAAAGCTAACCAAACCATGTTTTCATCACCATCACCTTAAGGAAGCCCTCATATTCAATGGTACATAAAATAAGGTAAATACAGACAGAACATGAGGAATAAAGGAGTAAAAATTAAAGGGATTAGTGCAATAATTATATATGCTTGTGTGTGAGTGATGGGTTACCGCTTGGTTTTTTTCCACCTATTTATTTTAGTTGCTTTAAATTGGATATTTATAGTAGGTTTTATATATGATGCACAGACTGGGTGGCACTTTTACATTTTGTTGTACTCATTACAGTGAGAGAGATATTTTATTGTATTTTATTCAAAAAAATTAAAGTCTAAACCTTTAAAAACAAGAGTAATTGAAATCAGTAAAATTAGCAATTAAACCTTGAATTCTGATTTACAGTACCTCGTGTTGAAAATGCGCTGAAATGTAAACTCTAGTAACATTTATTTATTCTGGTGAATGAATTGTAGGTCATGTCATGTGTCCACTGTTCATTCATTGGACAGTGGACACATGACACAGCTGTTCTTCCACTGAAAAAGTGACAGACTAATCATACTGTCTGTGACTTATAAGTGCGTTCTCCTGTTACTGATGTCTAATTTGCTGGATCTTTTTCTCCTTTTTGTACTTTTTAACACCATATACACTTGATCCTGGGTATAAAAGAACAAATTACTACCAGCTTAACAAGAGAATTTTTTTAAAAATCAAATTCTGGCAAAGTCTAAAAGCTAAACCTGACAATCCAGGAAATTAAAACATTGATTAATGAGTTTCTTAGAAAAAAGTTACAAATCACACTTGCATGATAGAAAATGAATTTTAAGTCTCACCTGAACAGATGGATAACTGGATTTAGTGAAAATGAGTTAAACTGAGCTGGATGTGTGATCCCAACCTGATTAATGAGCGCCCGTATATTAAGTTCCATTCTATTACTAGCATTTCTACAATGAGGCATCATCCACATCTGCTGACCTCAACCTCAAAGAGATTAAATGTGACCCGGGCTTATTAGGATGTTTAATTATCATAATGCTCTCATTATGTTGCTCCTGATGCTGTATTAGGATATTATTATTTGTATATTTAGCCTTGTGGGTTAGTAGGATATACAGTATTTTTTTTTGTTTTTTGTAGCTGATCTGGGGGCATGGCAGGGATCAGGGCATAAAAAGAAAATAAATATAGCAACTGGCGAGTGATGAAGCGCATACATTTGAGTGTACATATCACGGAAAGAAAAGGCCTCCATCGTGTAAAAATGTAAGAAAGGCAGCAGGTGCGGAGAGCAGAAATTGTTTTGACTAGCCTATTTTTAAAGGATATGGCTTGGATGAAAAGATCAATTTTGGGGATTTGGAACTCATTGCGGCCGCTGGCAGCCGCACAGTAGAGTGCGTTACAGCCAAAGGAGGTGTGAGCTTCGGGGGAGGGGGGAGAGGAAGAGGGGGGGGAAATTGCTGGAGCTGGTGGGACTGGTGAGCTCAGATAAAGCGGAGACTTGCCAAGGATGGATTTGCAGATGAGTTGGTCTGATGAATGAGGGAGTACAGCGCTGATAGACTTGTAGGACTGCCCATAACTCGTTAATATTTATGACAGAGCCAGCTGACCAAAGTGGTTTTATTATAATGTGCAGGCCAAGTCGAGTGCTCAGAGGCCCACCTAACATGCTCCACTAGATCTCTTTGGTTTAATTTATTCTCTGCAAACCAGCAGGATTTCCACAAGTATGGGAAATGCATATTTTAAATAGGATTGCATTTGATTTTAATGGGCATCACCTGGGTAGTGTTAAATCAGACGCATGGAAATGTAGCAGGAATGGAAAAACAGCTATGTGTACATAACAGTTTGAAGTAGCACGAAAATGCATCTCAAAGTACACAATCAGACAAATAATAAGACCAATGGCCCTGTAGCTCACCAGCACTTTCTATCATGAACCAATAACAACACCAGGTTCTGCTGCTACAGTATGTCAGAGTCCTGTGGTCTTGATGCAGGAGATCAGTCCCCCAGTAGAAGTGGGTGGTACTTTCACTGGAGGAGAACTCAGCTAATTAAATTAAAGTCCATATATGACTTCCTGTCAGTGCTCAATACTAACTATATTGATATCTTTAACCATATACATGTTATAAGCCATCAAAATATGGCCCATTACATTTAAAGTATTAAAGTATATAAAGTAGTAAAGTATATTAATTAGCCTTTAAATATAATGGGCCATATTTTGACATATATAAAATATATGTCAAAATATACACATATAAAATTTTAAAATGAATCCGACCAGTAGTTTTTGAGGAAGATGAAGAGAACAAGGAAGGGGAAGTCTACCCAGTGATGAAGTTTGTTTTTGGATGTAGATTCACTCCATTTCATAAAAACCCTTGTAGTTTTTGGTTTACCATTTCATTGTAATTTCACTTTAGTCTAAGTTTCTGCCTGTGAGTTTACACAACCGTATTTCATTCTTCAAGTAAACCTTAAGGAAGCTCACCTCTTTGTGAGATCTTTGAAAAAAAGGAGGACGTGATGAGTCTGACTCCATGTTCTCAGCTGTTGTGAAGCTCTTCTGTGCACCTGTAATCCTAACCACAGCTGAAGACAATTGGCCTGGATGGGCGGGAGTATAAGGAGGACGGAAACCCTCTGTTCAGTCTGGACTGTTTCCACCAAAGGGTTAATATTTGCATGTATTCTCACTGTGTTCTCTGTTCTCAGAGGACTCTGAGGTTGAGAAGGTCTATCTAGTCATGATGGTGATGATTTAGATGTTTGAAGGAGGAAGGAAAACAGATGAGAAGGAGGAGGTAGTAAAGGAAGAGGCTTTTACCTGTGGTTATTAAAGTTAAGCACTGGCTTTTTTTCATGACTTAACCTCCTAGGACCAACTGTCCACATATGAAAAGAAGAAATTCACAGCTTTATACAAAAAAAAGAAACAACTGTCCACTGCAAATGACATTCCATAAAAAAAGAATGCATCTGAAAAAACTGTTGCATCATGATGTTTCCAATATAAGCCATTATTTAATTAAAAAAAGCCAAAATTCAAAAACCTGTGGGGCTCCTGGGTCTGAGGAGGTTAAGTTTTGCATTTTCTCTTTCTTATTTCAGTTTTAGTTCCCACAACATTTTTTTCTCACTCCATTCAAGTTACTTTACGCCAAAACTTGACCAAACCTTGCGACGGCATCATGTAGATGTGTTTATAGTAGATTATAATAATACAACCATTTGTGACTGGTTTTCTTTCTTTCTTTCATTTGCTTATTTGAGGAAGCTGGAAGCTATTTTCCATCCATAGTCCTCAACATTTAAAGATGGACTAAACATACAAACACGATAATACAGTGTATAAAACACATGACTATATACAAGTGTACATCATACAATACATTGTTAATACAGTAAATTAAAAACTGCCAAATACACCATATACAAGTGTGTGGGTTTTAAATGCTCAAGAATATGTTCACATCATTATGTTGTATTTAATCGAAATAAAGCCTGAAACAGATTTTACCATTTCCAGTTAAATAAAAAAGGATAAACCACATTGAACAGCAGAATCTGTTTCATTTTACTACATTTTCAGTCTGGTGTCGGCCTGATACAATATAATAATTGCACTTAGAACCTTAATTGATAAAAAAGATGTGTTCTCATATTTCAGGGCAGAATTTGGAAAGTTTAACAGCTGGCTCCAGGGACTGGTTGTAGGTCTGTCCAATGGTGACCGGAGGCATTTGGGTCTGCACCTGTTGATAAAGCTCCTTGGAAATGAAAAATGAACTGAGAGTCCCCAGACTGGCAATACCCGAAATGGAAAAGCATAATACATGAAACAAATGCAACACAAAGCCCTGTCCTTCCAGCAGACAGTTTTACTACACAGGAATATAGCTTTGGTTTCATGCTGCTTGTCCAGAATGTGGCTACAAGTGTGTGAAGCTGGACTGAAAGGTGACCACATTAGCCCTCCGCTGATCTCCTTGCATTTGCTCCAATTTCAGAGTACTCCAGCTGACATAATATTGCATGGACTTGCACCATCTGAAGCCTGTCTGGATCCACAATGCAGAACTCTGGAAGTATTCAGAGAATTAATAAAAAAAAAAAAAGAAAAAAAAGATCTGACCAACAGTACAGGGATGTCTCTAACAAAACAGCTTTTATGTTGTATCCATATTGCATTGTGATTTTTATTTTGATGGGTGTTCATCACCAACATGAAGCACACTCTGAAATAAATTAATCTAATTACATTTTTCATCTAAATACGCTGAGGGCATCCAATAAACTTCCAAATGTTCCCACTCTGTCTTATGTGTATTTGTGTCTTTTGCTTTATTTTACTGGGAAAGTGGCCATTCATCAACAGAAACATGAGAAACTGTAAATGAGAGTTAACCAACAGGGTCATTTTCATTTACTGTCGCTGGTATGATGTTAAAAGGCAGTCAAAAAACAGAAACAATGTAGAAAAGAAAGAAATTGTCATAAAAAAATCCAAAACATTAATAAAATAGTGGAAAAATACATTAAAATGCAATGCATAGTAACAGGATCAACAACCCTAGCCCTACTAGTACTATTAATAATAATAATAATAATAATAATAATAATAATAATAATAATAATAATAATAATAATAATAATAATAATAA
>JAPQRQ010000017.1:6601864-6612748 GCA_037367365.1 Apogon talboti
ACTGGTGTTGGGATCGAACCCAGGACCTTCTTGCTGTGAGGCACGAGTGCTACCCACTGCACCACCGTGCCGCCCTAGTTCATGACAGCATTTATCAAAATTGTTTTTAACCCATAAAGACCCATTGCTACTTTTGCGTCAGTTACCAAATGAATTTTTCCCTCTATATTTTACATGATTTATCACCATTTATTGTAATATTATCCTCTTTATTTTGTGTTTTTCAAGTGAAAAGTAGACGTTCTTAAAAGCTCAGATTAGAGGTTTATTATTTTAGAAATAGAGAGAACTGAAGAAAAAATTACTTTTTCAGCAAAGATATAAATTACTCAATGTAAACCCAGTGTGTCCATCCACTGTCATTGATCTAACTCTATGAGTTTTACGGGTGAATCAATGTTGTAGAAGATGACAGTGTTTCCATGGTAACTACAGAGCCTCTAAACCATGAAAAGATGACAAACTACATTTTACACCAAATATTTACATGTATTGATAGGATTAGTGGATCAACAGGTATTAGACAGTTACATCAATAGTTGGTTCAGGTCGACGGTGGATGTTTGGGTCTTTATGGGTTACGTGTATGTAATTAATTTCTGTGTGAATATGTTCACTTCCTGAGTGTGTATGTGGCATTTGACACAAGGCTGTGCTCTCATTGGAAGATTAAAGATTCACACCACCATGCAATATTTGGTGCTTGTAGCCAATCAGAATTGCTTTAACTTCCACATCCTTCTGTGATTGGATGACTTTCACTAGGTATCCAAGTTTTAAGTGAGACACAGATGCTCTCAGGAGTCCAGAAATAGCGTGAAGTAGACGATTAACTTGCTCCAGATGTTACAGGGACTGAAGTTTTGTTCCGTTCAACCCATTACACTTCAGTTTAGTCTTATCCACCTTTTAGTTTGATGCAGAGGCTTCAATTGAACAGAGTATTATTCCAGTCTACTTTAGCATTGGTGAGTATTCACACCTCTACTATCTTAACATACAGTCTGTAATTTCTGCTGCTCAGGGCCTTTCAGTCAAAATACTAACAGATGTAGTTGCAAGTGGAATCATGGGAGTTAGGGTTTTCCCACCTCTGCTGATGAAAATCTATCTAATATGAATCATCTGCTCATGTTTACAGATCAGGTAATGCATTAAAGCTTTATTCACATTACATGGACTGGAATATGCTCATGTTATAGTAGTTAATTCTACTGGAATAGTTCTGATTAACACTGAGTAAAGTTGCAGAGTTGTTTTTAGAGGTTACACCTTTAATCTCTTAATGCTGACTGTCGCAAATTTACAACAAACCCTTTCCATTATGGAATCAGTAGAGATAGCGTCGCCTATGTATTCTCTCGTCAGGATAATCAAATAAATAATTTTGTGGCATCAATAAAGCCATCTCCATCTCCTGAAATGGGAAAATCAGTTTTTATTATGTTTTCATTACTATTCACCATTATGCCTGTTGTCACAAAGTTGCATCATACCCAAACTTCTATTTTATGTGCTACAGTCAAATTAATCATCTCCACTTAATTTAGAATCAGTTTGAAAGAAATAACACAAATAATTTAATTTTATAATATACTGTACATGTGTAGAGAATTCAGGCATTAAGGGGTTAACGAAAATGATTTAAGCATTTCTAACACCTTGGTGACTATACTTTATGAGGTGAACGTTGGATTTGACTTGACGTGAAAAGAACAAATATATGTGTTATATGTGTGTTTAACCTCCTCAGGCCTAGAAGCCCCACAGGTTTTTGAGTTTTGGCTTTTTTTAATTAAATAATTGTTTATATTGGAAACATCATGATGCAACAGTTTTTTCAGATGCATTCTTAAAAATTTTATGGAATATCATTTGCGGTGGACATTTGTTTCTTTTTTTTTTTTGTATATAGCTGTGAATTTCTTGTCCTCATACGTGGACAGTGGGTCCTAGGAAGTTAATCATGCACTGCTAAAGGATTTTATTACAGTATATACATAAAAAAAAAGCATATTCTGGAATTGTCCTTTCAGCAGACTCTGTTCAGGATCATCCATCACTTCATCTGTCCTACAGTCCCTCCAACAGTCTTTTCACTGAACAAATCACACCCGACACGCTGCAGACGACCCCTAGACTCAGTATCCCCACGTCTATCAGCCGCTCCCTGGCAGTGATGCGGCCCCACTGCAGTCGCAGGTGAAACAGGCACGGCAGTATGAGTGTCATGGCTGCCCCGGTCACACTGCCTGTCAAACCCATCAACAGCGAAAACCTGGGCACCAGCAGGGCCAGCAGATATGATGTCATCAGCAAGGCGCCGCGGACCAGCAGCGCGGGGTGAGACACGCCTCGACCTCCGCGTTTGGAGTACGACGATACAGCAGCAGCATCTGGAGATGGATTAGAGAGGAGAAGTTTGTTTGACTGTGCAAGCAAAGTTTGTTGATGAGTCGCTGTAGTGTGAGTCACTGTTTTCCACCAGCAGCTGTGATGTGAGCTCACAAACTTCCAAGTTTGTTAATCTTAGTCTTTAATCAGTTCTTTTGGACTTCTTTCATTTATATTGTTCTATGTGTGCATTAATCTCAAACTGTTCAATCTGTTTTATTGTTTGCATTGTAGTGCCTTATTATAAGTTTGTCAGTCATCCATAAAGCTCTCTGAATTCCATTAATCTGTGTAAAAGGCACTCTAAATGAAGTTTGTTTGGTTTGATGGAGCAGTATATACTTTATCTTGCAGCTTCATAATAGAAGAACTTATTAGGTTAAAAGTATAGCAATAAATCATGACCATTTGTCAGACAGGGTTGAATAACAGAGGTTGAATGTATTTTTCTCTCTTTGCACATACCATCATCTAGGTCATTTATGGAAAAGGCAAACATTGGAAATTTGTATGACTTCATTGTTGTTGACAGTCAATAACCAATGAAAGTTCAGGCGTGATGACGACATGTGTATTGACAGTGGACACAGTGGCGGAGTTACCCTGACTGCTCAACTGTGAAATGGAAATAAACTTCAGGTATGTTGTTGACCATGGTGGTCACAGGGGAAGAAAAAAAAAAGACTATGTATTCAGAATTAAGTTATTTGAAGATGCCGTTCATTCAAAGGTGTATTTAAATAAAAAAATTTTCTCGTCAGTGCTAAACTATAAGAGAATGAAAATGTCCACCAAGGCAAGTAGGTCGTATTTGTTCTTATTCCACAATGTTATTAAATAACAAACCACAAACTGTCATCTATGTTTTCCTCCATGTTGTCGGGTGGTGGTTTAATGGACTGTTACTATGGTGGTTCATATGATAAACATTTGACTGAAAGATGTTCACAGACAAGACATTGCAAATGATGAAAATATCATCCTGTCTTAAATATGGATTTATAAACACAGACAATCTAAAATGACAGACTCAAGTGTGTGACTTAATGTGGAGTCATTGAAAAGAGTCAATTTCATAAATTTAACATATTTTTGTACTGTTGAGATCTTCACACATGTCTGTATATTTTCTTTATATAATAATCAATCAATCAATCAAATTTGACAATTTATGGACCAGCTGGGGGTAAAGAGAGTGTGTGTATGTGTGTGTGTGTGTGTGTGTGTGTGTGTGAGAGAGAGAGAGAGAGAGAGAGATATTGGGGGGGGATAGGGGGAGACACATGGATGCACAGCAAACTGAACTACAACTGTTCAAAACTACACCAGCTCTTACTAGTATAATTACCAATAACTAGAACAAATGTCCATAACTGTTAATACTACTACTACAAATACAAGTACAAACAGTGGATATACTACTACTGCAGCTGTTCGTACCAATAATAGAAACCCCTACCATCTATGTAACTATATAATAAACACTATCACAAACTATATGGATACATAGTTAATGACGATGGAGGCAGGAGAGTTAAATAAATAAATAAATAAATAAATGGCAGTTCCGGTGCTATGAACTAAACTAAGCTGATGGTTGGTATTTAAATGTATGGAAAAAAGGTACATCATCATAGAGGTGATGTCATCGTTGAGAATCGTCCTTCTTGTTTGGGAAACTGAGCTGCTTCTCCCATAGGACTCCACTGAAACAGAACAGCCTCTAATTTCCTTATAAAACCCTCCAGGCCATGACGTGTTTTCACCCTCACTTTGGCATCCTTCCTCATCTTTGATACTGATATCTGCCCCTTTAAGGATATATCTGGTTTAAATGACTACTATTGTCATAATAAAAGTCTCAGTTATAAGGTACCAGATCAGTGTCAAAGAAGCAGTGGGGAAAAAAAAAAAAACTCCGGCCCCTGCTTCGTTTCATGAATCTGTTTCCACCAAGTTTTAAGAAAACCGGTTCAGTCATTTTTGCGCAATCTGAGCGCTAGTGATCACATAACATATTCTCCGTAGCAGAGGTAATTATATCAGTAGTCATATTATTCAACGGTCGTGAATTCTTGCATTGAGGAACTATACTTAGCAATCAGGTGCTTAAGGGATGATAAGAGCATTTACCATAGGTGATGATCTTTGGTTTGCAGTATCCTGATTCACACTGGCAGATAATCCTACATGAGAGCCGGCGCCAGTTTCTGCAGCAAGTTCATCATAAATGTGTTGCTCAAGGGCAAACTGACAGCATGAGGGAGTAAAAATGTCACTGATTCACTTCTTTATCTCGATATTCATGGCCCATCCTGGGATTTGAACAGGCAAACTTCCAGCTACAGGCCTGCTTCTCAAGGTTTCTGCCGCTCCACAGAGGATTGTGAGATGTGTAAAGAAAATCACATCTCCCTGAGGCCATGCGCGATCTGCATATTAGTCATTTCAACCTGTAATACAAAGGTGGTACTGTGCAGTCGCTGTTAATCATTCCACCCCGGGTCCATTTCATGTGTGTATTTTTGCATTCTGAATAAATTGCCTGTGGAAAATTTGATTTCATGTGTGAGGAAAAAACATTTTAGGCGAGGTCAGAGGTTTAAATAGGAAGCAGATGAGAGTTTACCTCCCAGCAGACATGACTGTAATATTTCAGCAGCAGAGTAGAAGGGCAGCGGGTAGGACAGCAGCGCTTTGGCCAGCAGACACAGGTTGACCAGAGGTCGAAGGTCAGAGGGCAAGTTATCTGTGATGACCTCGCTGGTCTCTGCCCCCCAGGTCAGCACAGACTAATGGAGGAAAAAACAGTCAATACAGTCAATCAAACATGTTGTTTCTCTCCCACGATCGACTGACTGACAGGCAGCTAGACACAGACAGACCAGTAAAAAAAAAAAAAAGAGGAGATGTAAAAGCATTAAAGCTATCACTTGTTAAAATTAGGGTGAAGTGTAAATATTTATCATTTTTTCAGATTAATCACTGTCGTCGCAATGTTAAACATGCAACTTCCAATACAGGATTTTTATTTTTAATGCAAAATAAACATTCAACCTAATGATCTCCCTTTGGTTCATTTGTTACTAACAGGAGGATTATCTATGAAAAGTCAAAGTAGTAATGAAAAACACTTGCATTAACAGAAATGAAAAGAAAAATGACAGGAAACTACAAACATTTGCAGTTGTTATGCCACTAAACAGTTCTTTGTAAGTCAAGGTTTTTTTTTTTAATCCTACTTTTTGCTACTTTTAATCAAAGCTTTCCTGAAATACATGGAAACTAAATGAACATTAAAATTTAATTAACCCATAAAGACCCAAACAGCCACTGGTGACCTATAGCATCTACTTGTTTAATACCTGTTGATCCACTAATCCTATCAATACATGTAAATAATTGGTGTAAAATACAGTTTGTCATCTTTTCATGGTCATCAGATATGACCCATTTGGATGTACAGAAGCTCTGTAGTTACCGTGGAAACACTGTCATCTTCTACAACATTGTTTTTACATTCAGTTATTGATATCTTTGCTATAAAAGTCACTTTTTCTTCAATTTTTTTCTGTTTTTGATAAAATAACTTTTTAATTTACTCTGTTTTCATGACCATCTACATGATCATTAAATTAAATATAGGAAAATACATGATTTACACTGAAAAATGCAAAATACAGAAGACACTATTATAATTAATGGTGATAAATCACTTAAAAATAGGTTAAATATAGATTAAAAAATAATTTGGAACTGCCACTAAAGTGGGTCTTTATGGGTTAAAACTAGTCAATTCCTCAAAATTAAGACAAAATAGGAACATGATTACAACTGCAACCCAACAGACAGACCACATAAGAATCAAAAACTAATGAAAAGTGACTTTAATCACTAACCAGTAAAGAAAACAGAGTTTTCATGATGCAGGCGGCGCCGTGAGTCCAGGCTAACATGGCATTGAACTGCCCTCTATCCTCCATACTGCCCTCTAGAGGAGGGAGGAATATCTGCGAGGTGTAAGAGAAGATGATGACGCCAACAGAGACGAGGAAGTCTTCTGGGTTCACCGACAGGGACAGGGAGGACCAGGACCAGCTGCCGGCCCGACTCAGACAGTACAGCATGACCAATAGGCTGAGAGGGACACGGAGACAGAACAATTACACTTAAACACTAAGAAAACATTTTTTGTATATTTGTACAGACATCAGAGAGACACTGGTTCATGAAATGGTAGCGACATTTTCACCAAATACTGTAAGAAAATGACACAAGAAATCAATAAATGAGGGAAAATGAAGCTGGTCAATCAAGAAGCACAGACACAGATCAGTTCTAATTCAATGTGATGTGCTTTTGAAAACAGCAAAAGTGAAGGGAGGCACTTACATTAAAACTTTGTATATGAAGAAAACATGCAACATTAGACTAATACAGATCTATTTATTTATATGACCTTTAAAGATCTAACTAATTAGTCTCATTTCTTGGATGATTTAGATTCAACTTCTCTGGCGGTCTGTATTAGACACAGACTAATGCTGTAGTGGGTGATGTTTGTTAATAATAAGAAGGTAATTAGCTTTTATGGTTTGCAGGGCTGGTTAAGAAACACAACAAACTCTGGCAGATGATGTACTGAAAGCATCGATTTCAGCAGGAAACTATTAAGCATGAGATAATGATAAGGCTCTAATGAGAGTTTAATCCATTGTGTCACATTATGGATGTGTACTTAATACTAATAAATAAATAAATAAATAAATAAAAAATCTAAGAGCTCCAGGAGCAGAGTGAATAAAACAAATTCACTGTTCTGCCACCGCAGATGTGATGTTGACAACCTGATGAGTATGTGAGCCAGAGAGCAGAGCAGGCTGAGTGTGGACACTGGTCTGAGGTCAGTCAGCAGCAGGCAGGGTAACAGGAACACCAGTGACCCCAGTGAACACACTAATCTGGGAACAGCCATCCCTGATAAACTGTCAGACAGCAGACTGGTGGAGACGACGAGATAGAGGGTGCAGGTCATCAAAAGTTCAATGATCTGGAAAGAAGAAGAGGCAAAGACCATGATAGTTGTTAAAGATAGTATAAAGAAACACAACAAATACATCACACATGATTAAATGAATGTAGAGTTTGCATTAATGCACAGAGATACTGATAATTCAGTTGAGAATTAAGTCGAAAAATGGGATTTTTTACTAAATAAGTCAAAGAAATGATGTAACCTCACTATTTTCCATTGCAATTCAGTTTGAATGAAGGATCTCTGTGAATCAAAAGCAACTCTGTTGATAATGTCAGAGGTATCCGCAGTATTTCAGCTTAATGCCACTTGTTCCAAGACATTTTCAAAAGATTGTTTCACTTGTTTTAAAGAAACTAAGGCTGCATGACTCAGTTTATTTACTTGTTCAGGCAGGTTTTCTGAGGTTTGAAAAAAAACAAAAACCTGTGTGTTGGCTGTGTGTATGTGTGTGATACCTGAGCGACATTAACCATCCATCCTCCCAGTCTGGGCCAGTTTGGCCACAGTCCCCTACAACAGGCCTCCACAATGTCCTGGTAGCTGTGTCGGACTCGTACCTTCGACACAGATCTGGACCCTCCACTGGAAAACACACAAACCTACAATGTTTCCCCATAATGAGGCATGTGTGGTAAAACTTCCAATTATCACCTGGTTGACATTTTACAGAAAATATTTCATTTATAGTTCTTTCACAGAGTTGTTGAAAGAACAGAAAACAAAAATCTGGTGTATTTGAACTCTGAACTCTGAAAAAGTCGACTTTTTGTTCAAGAATGAGTGTGCAAAATCAGGAAAATATGTAAAAAGAACTGAATAGTTGAGTCTCCAACTGATCAAACTTTGCAACAATTAAAATTACCTTGTAGATGAAGTGATAATACCCTGGTTTACAGTTAAAGTAAATGAATTAAATAAAATCAGTTAAACCTCTATAGTTGCCACCACCTATATTATATATTTGTATAAATACATGAGGCAATGTTATTAATAACATGCAATTACTAGAAAGTACTGAGCATAAAGAAAGCATTAGGTTAAAAAACAGAGACTTTGGGCTTAGTTTGGTCTGTGTCAGGCAGCTGTGAGCCGCTGTGTTGGACAGTAAATGAATGTAATAAAGCCTTACCTCTGCTGCTCTTCATACAGGCAGGCCACCAGTATCCTTCCCGTGTGGTTACAGACCCAAGCTGACAGAACCAACAGAACCAGACCTGCAAAACCTGACTGGACCAGGGCAAAGGGCAAATCCAACACAAAGATCCCCTGAGCAGAAAAGAAAGAAGAGGGAAAAAGGTGAGGTGTTGTGCTTGTTTTAACATTTTTATTAAGACTGGACTGCTTTACAGGTGTAAAACATTTGTAACTTATAAAAGTATGTAGATCAGGAATACTGAAGACAAAATCTGCATTAATACTGGTGGGAAAAGTGCTTTAACCCAGTCTCCATATGAGATGTAACTGTATGCTTCTGAAACTACAGATATGCCTCAGTGTAAGTTGTCAGTGTAGGTTCTGCTTGTATTTTTTGTATCAGAAGTAGGTTGAGGTGGATGGAAAATGGATGTACACAGTCTATAACTTTGCCATCAGTGAGTGAAGTTTACTTTCTGATTGCAGGAGGATTTTAGCTTCAGTTAAGAAAGTGCTTGTTGTTGTTATAAAAAGATAGTGGTTTTGGGATGAATACTATTAAATACACTGCCTAATTGAAAAAAAAGGTCACACACTATAGTTTATTGGATCTTTAACCTCCTAGGACCCTCTGTCCACATATGAGGACAAGAAATTCACAGCTTTATACAAAAAAAACTGTCCACCGCAAATGACATTCCATAAAAATTTTTAAGAATGTATCTGAAAAAACTGCTGCATCATCATGTTTCCAATATAAGCAATTATTTAATTAAAAAAAAAGTCAAAACTCAAAAACCTGTGGCTTTCCTGGGTCTTAGGAGGATAAGGTCCACAAAGCTGATGCAGTGTCAAAATAATTGTAACTGTCCATCACATCCCAATGGTTCTCAATAGGGTTTAGGTCTGTGATGGCCAATTCATGGGTGAAAATGACGTCTTATGCTCCCTGAACCACTCTCAGAATCCATCCTGATAATTCCCGGTGTTGCCATCTCAGAATATGAAGAAAACATCAGACAGGTTCAGCTGACCTCATGTTTTGGACACATAATGTTGTTGAACCTAAACCTGACCAACTGAATCCACCCCAGATCATAACACTGCCCCCATAGGATTATACTGTAGGCAATAGGCATGATGGGTAATCATTTCATCCACCTCTCTCGTCAACCTGACATGTCCGTCACTCTGGACTCAGACCACATGACCTTTTTCCATTGAAACACAGTTCAATCTTTATCTTCTCTAAAAAAAAAACAGTGGTTGTTTAAGAAATGAGAAGCTACTCCATCAGTTAAAGGGTTAAAAAAACTTGTTGCAGCTGAAACACAACTATCACTTTTGTAAATATCAAGTGGAAGGCTCTTAGTTAAATGTGTCTGTGTAATCATTTTTAATGGCTTTTTCAGTATTAAAACAAAACCCTGTCATCTCATGTGCTGTCAGTCTAACCATAAAAAGTTTAATAATACTTTTATTTCTCAGGTTATTATGAACTAAAAAAAGAAACAAAGGTTGATACACATGTGCTTAAAAATGTAGATATAAGACATATTTATGGTTCAGAAATGTCAAGAATGGCAAATGTTTGCATAAACATACAATGGCAACCTGATATTTTGGTGAATGTCTTGAATAAAATTGAGGAACAGAACAGAAATCATTGTTTTGACAAGAAACAGTAAGAGTAAATGGATCACGCTGGGTTTCTACATCACCTTGTCAGGGTTTTATTAGGGGTGATGATCGACGAGCTGTGCATTATCCTGCTTATTACATGGCTAATTACTAAAGCATCATATTTGACAAACAGTAATTTAAAAGAGGATTTATTGCATGTGCTTTATGAAACAGTTATGATCTGCTTTATATGAATTGGATTGAGTATTCAAAAAAGATAAAACACATTTTCAGAAATGTTTGTGTAATATTATCTGATATACTGCAACTGTACTTCTAATGTAAATATGTATAAAGCCTTTAGAGTTCAGTTGCTATTATTATTTTTGGTGTTTTTTTTTTTTTTTTTTTCAATTTATTTATACATGCACATTTTCTTGCACTTTGTTCTATTGCTGCCTTAACCAATGAATTTCCCTATTGTGGGATCAATAAAGTTTCATTGTGTCTTATCTTATCTTATTTAATTTTATCTTATCTTATCTTATCTTATCTTATCTTATCTTATCTTATCTTTCTTATCTTATCTTATCTTATTTTATCTTACCTTATCTTATTTTATCTTATCTTATTTTATCTTATCTTATCTTATCTTATCTTATCTTATTTTATCTTATCTTATCTTATCTTATCTT
>JAPQRQ010000017.1:6640433-6653722 GCA_037367365.1 Apogon talboti
AGTCTTTCTTGTGCTTTATATTATATAAATGAGAATTTTGCATCATATATTGATGAATCAATATGTTCTTATTACCAACACTTCTTAATGTTGTTCTATAACCAATCCTTGTCATTATTTTCATCGTTTTTTTATGCTGTCCTCAAATGAGGACAGTGGGTTAAAATGGGTTAATGAAGTAATGGCTATTAAAAAAATATGATAATCCAGACTCATTCCCAGTCACAGCATCTTCTTCAGAGTCTAAATCTGGGCGTTCACTTTTGAGAAACCTGGACTGGCTGCACAGAATAGTTGACTTGACTGTGTTGACATTTGTTTGTGGTGAGAAAATAGAATATCAAGGCTTTGTGGTTTTGACAAACACATAAACACCGTCTGATGTTCAATGCGACCTTGTTTATTGACGCACATGTGATAAGGCTCTCTGAATATTTGGATGAATGTGTTTGTATACTTGGTTCTTTGCATGTTTCATTGTGTATTGTATTTGCGAGTGTATGCTTATTACAGCAACGTGTTAATATTTGACTTGTGCTTTTCCCTGTGGGCTGTGCTGCCTCCTATAAACCACATCTTCCACTGAACAAAATCTAGGGCTGTGCATGTGTGCGTACACCCCCGCGTGTGTGTCTGTGTTTCCTAGCTGTTTTGTTGTCAGACTAGCATTGATAATGCTGAGGAGAAAATCAATAGTTAATTCTACCAGGGACACAATAGCTACTCTGCCCAGCTCTATTCTACTGCAGGCTTAGACACAGAACGAAACAGGGCATGAGTTGATGAATTGGTAAGTGTGTGTGCATTCGAGTTCATACAGAGTGTGCATGTATGCTACTGCACTGAGACTGTTTACTGTGCCTAAAAAAAAAAAAAAAAGATGACAAAAAACTCCTTAAGACAGCACAACTCCTGGCATTAGTTTGAATACATTCCCAAGTTTTATGGACTGTTATTTTTCTCATTTTCCCATGTGATTACAGGACGGAATACTATTAAATAGCAAATAATAATCCAAATTAATAACCTATAATAACAACCTGTTAAGTGTCCTACATTCTCCAGTGATGTATTTATACTTCATTTTTACAGTTCAGACTTGATAGTGGTGTACAAGACATATTTAATAATTTCATTTACATCTTCTGAGTCCTGTTGAACAAAAATGTCAAATTATGACATTTCTTTTCTAATGTATATATTTTGGCATCCTCATTACCATCGTAATTACCTTTCATTTCTGCTCGCATGCTCTGCTCTGAAACTCTGCTTCTTACACGTGTATTACATTTTGTCAGTGTTGCCTTTTTACTCCTCCAAGTTGTCAGAGTTATCAGTCTTGAAGGTTTTTCCCCCATGCAGTGAGAACATGGATGTTCTGTGTGAGATTCGTCAACTCTGTTTTAAACGAGAATCTGAGTGGAATCAAAGTAAGCACAGATCAGTTTCTGTCATTTTAATAAATACTGTCATGTACAGAGCACCTGTTGGTTGTTGGTTGACAAATTAGATTTGTCTGTGGAAATAACATTTGTTTTTCAGATGAAGAGCAGGATTAATTTTTTTGTTTGTTTGCTGCTCAGTTCACCGTAAAACTAAACACCGGATTTGATAATTAGCTAATGACAATAAACACTGAGGTTACTGTTGAGATTCATATTCAGCCTCATCTTATTGACTTGGGTTGATTCCTCCAAACATACAATGGGATCAGGTTCAGGGTCCATTGGTTCCATTGCATGTTTGGAAACCGTTAGTTTCATTTTCATTGCCATGCATTATAAATTTAATAATGTGCTCCAACTTTAGCCCAAAATTTGTTTACAGACTTGGCACCGTGGTAAAGAAAGAGCCATCTCAATATTTCTGGTTCATTATGAGACCGAGGTGGACCAAAGCAGGCTGTGATGGAAAACCACAGTATATCATTAATGGGAAATGCTGCTGGGAGGTCATTATGGGCATCTCTATAGGCATTTTTAGGCAGCAACGCAGTCGTGATGCAATCAGATAGATGTCTACAGAAATGCTCAGGGACATGGTAAGACATGGGAGGACAGAAACCTCCCATTGTGCAGAATGGCAAAAGCTTGCCTGGTCTCGATTTTCTGTGTGAAGACTATTAAAGTTTGACCTCAAAATCCCTCAGACTTGTTGGGATTTAAGCAAAAGGAGCCCTGAAAGATACCACAGGGATAACTGTCTTGCGATTGAGATTGTGATGGACCGTCTCTAAAGTCGGAATGTAACAACACTGTAGCGCTGAAGATCTTTGCTTGGCCTGGGATAGTCGATTCAGTCCATGTTTGTGATAGGGCCACGTATGCGTCATATGCAGCTGTCTTTTACTGATTTTTAAAAGCTCAAAAATATGTTCCCATGACTCTGTTGTATTTGACTATGCTAATGCAGTCAAAAACATCACTGATACATGCCAGATAAAAAGGAACAAATCATCAAAATCCTGAATCAGGTACAGCCTTAACTTTTATGGAAAGGGCTAAAAAACATACTGTGGTGTTGAGGTCGGTTAGAAGAGATTTGGCACTTTGACCCTGTGGCTTAAATACTGCATGCCTGAATTACAGATGTACAGCTGCCATAACATAGGCTACTGACCCTTACACATTTGCAAATACAAACATCTGCAGCTGCACAGAGTTTGGACTGACCTCCCTTCCTTCATCTTCCTTCTTGTCTGGCGTTCTCTCTCATCTCTCTCTCAGTCTCTGATCTTTCTGGGTGCTTATATTTTCCCAAGGAGCTTCCTGTGGTAACACATGGTGTCAATAATGAGCCCCCTACACACACACACACACACACACACACACACACACACACACACACACACACACACACACACACACACACACACACTGACAGACACTTTCCCCTCCTCCGCAGCTCATAATCCTTCGTCCAGTCTTTCCTACTTCTTTCTTTTTTGTCCCTGTCTGCTCTGTCTTTCCTTTCTACCCATCATCCCTTGTGCTCCTCCAGGCGTCCTCCTTTTTCGCTCCGTCTTCATTCAGTCTCTGTCCTCCTATTCCCCAATTCCTTCTTTTGTCCTTCTTGTTTCTTGTCTTTTCTCGTTGTTTCATCATATCTTTATCCTTTATTCCATTTGCAAATTTTCATACCTTGCATCTCAAGTGAACAAAAAGCCCTAAATGTCTTAATTGCAGAAAAAACTCAGTTGTCTCATTGATTTCTTGCACATTTCTATAAAAAGCGGCCTCTTTCCACCTTTTCTTTCCCCTCCCCTCTTCTACCTCCTCTCTGCTGACTTGCTTTCATCCGTGTAGGAGTATCGCTGACAACCTCTGCGTCCGTACCATAGCTCAATGTCTGGCCTCAGTTTGTTTGTCTTGCCGCGCCTTCACCGTTGGTTTCTGGACGTCTTATTGTTTTGTTCCAGCTCAAATCACTTCAGTTCAAAACGTCTGTTTATCCACCGCGAACACACTGAGAGCAAGCTGTCTTTTACAGGAGAAATCTGTCTGACACAGGCGGTTCAAAGACAGCCATAAAGCAAGACAGGCACCCCCCAGCTCTCCTTTGGATTGGATTGTTTGTTTGGTTTGGTTTCTCTCATTCGGAGTTAAACTTTGGGAACAAGTTTTCAGTTTGTCGATTTAGTTTTTTCTCCTGTATTTTGTTAGCTGTACTTTACGTTATGTATTTTAAAGCAGTAGAAAGAAACTAGCATGATTTGGATTAATTGGATAATGTAGTATGTATAATATAAGCTGTAATTCTACAACCTAATATTGTAAAATAGTGTTATGTTGTACAGATGGGTGGTCTCATTTCAGATGTTCTCAAGCTCTTTTCCACTGAATTGTAGAGATTGTGTAATTTTAATTTGATCATCCTATTTCTGTTCTGAAACCTCACACATGGATGTCAGTCGTCCACCAGAGCTTAATATACAGATCTGTTACCAAATTACTTCATCTATCTCTTTCCACCATAATGTGACGTACATGTGAATGGTGCACCTTGACTAGCAGCATGGCTAGCAGCAGTTTGATGGATGATAACCAGCGTGTAAAACCAAAACAGTAGCAAATGAAAATCCACTATATGATAAAGTATAAAATGCAGGATAGAGGTGACGGATGCAGTCATTTTTTTATTGAGCCAAAGATATTCTGTTGTTTTTAAAGTATTTTAAAGCTGTATAACTTGGCTTTAAAATGCTCATGTGGATTGCAGGTCCACTATGTGACATGTAAAGAAGCAGCCGTTTGCTGGACAAATGTTGGATTGTCATGATTTAAAAAGTACACATCAGTAAAGAATATCTGATTTTCATCATTCTTATTTTTATCGTGCCAGTATATATACAACTCTATATTTCTTTACTTAAATTATCCATAAAATTTTATATTAATATGATAAGATAGATAAGATTATATAAGGTAAGATAAGACTTTATTTATCCCACCGTGGGGAAATTTCACAGTTTAACAGCAGTAACATACAACAAGCAAGTGCAGAGAAAAAGAAAGGGAGAAAAACCTGAAATGAGAAAGGAAATACAAGAGAAAAATAAGAAATTTGGTATTTATATAAAAATAACCATTACTTCAATACAAAAATAATGTTATATAGGGGTAATGATAATGCCTTTAATGTAATATTATGTTTTAATTGTGTTTGTGGTATGTGTATACTTGACAGTACATTTCAGATTGAGCAAGAAAGTACCTTATTTCCTCAAATAAAAACTGTGAGTCAGTTACAACCTGGGTCTCAAATAATTGCCAGTTTTGGGGTCAACATGAACAAGTAAAAGGTGTTTCTCAAATACAAGCCTAATAAGAAATAATATGGATCAGCCCCTAGTGCCTGTCATGTAATGTACTGTGAATTAAACACGAAGATTACCTCTACAAGTTTAATTTAACACCCGGCAATATAATTCAGTTGCTTTCAACACTTCACCTGTTATTGTCCAGTTTCAGTCACTGCAGGTGTATGTCTGTCATTTGTAGAAACTACAAGCCTGTCAGGACAACAGAGTTTACATAATGAAAGCTACTGTATGTGTGGTTTCTATCCACTGACACATGGGATGACTTTTGTTTTTTACTACTTAAGGAAGTGTTGCATTTGTATAAAACTATACTACAGAACTCTTAACAGTGCAAATGGCAGTTTCACATTAAATGTGAACATTCGTACCTATAAATAGGGGGAATTAGGAACATACAGTATGTCAGCATCTAATTCAAGCCTCCTTCAAATAAAATCCTAATACAATCAGACCGTCTCCTAATTGTGTTTCCCAAATTGTATACTCTTGTGACTGTGGCTCACTACTGACAATTAAAATCCCATAATTCTGGAAAATTCTACTAAATTACTTGATACAATAATACTAAGTTCATCAAAATGCAAGGATTAGTCATGCTCTATTAGTCTCTTATATCTCGCAACTGTAACATGGATGTAAACACAACTGTCATGTAAGTGTCTGTGTGAAGACAACATAGTTTTTGAGGTAAAGTTGTGTTATTGTCACAACTTTGCTTCAACATTAATCACTGTGACTGTTTTGCAAAACCAAGCAGCGATGCGTGTGCGTGAAATCAGTTTGATTTAATTCAAATCAACACAATAGCTGTAGAAATACTGCATGCTCAGATTTTCTACAGTACTTTTATTGCGTGTCTTTTTCTTCTAAGACAGGATTCTTTGCTCAGTAATGGGGCCAACAAACAATAAACATATCAACTTGATTAAAGATCTCTATAACTGATCAGAGAGCCTCAAATGTTCTATGGTTAAGCCAGTCAAGCGTGTCAGTACAGTAGTTTTGCAGGACAAGTAAAGAGACACTAAAGCTGTTAAAAAAAAAAGATGATGCAGTAGACTAGGAATGGAGTAATGAAGGGAAAATCCAAATTTCTAGCCCGGAGGAAGAAAATCAGACCAGAGATGGAGTCGTAAACTTCATAAAGCATGAGTCTTTTAGACAGCGTTCACTATAAAACATAAAAACAAGTTTTGTGAAGCATTAATAACTTACAAGGTGGCTCAAACACATGTTGTAACTCCTCCAGCGGTGCATTTATACAACACACGTGGCCGGCACATGTTGGGGTGAGTAGCTTTTTGCCTGTCCGTGCTGTCTAATTCTTGCTCTTCGTAATGGTTTTCTGAGGGAGTCATTTTTCCCGAGGCAAATTTTCTAAATCCAATCATATTTGAACATTGATGCTTTTCATTATGCATAACCCAGATAGAAAGCCCAGGGGACAAAGCAAAATGGGAGATTTTTACATGTCATTTAGTTCAGAATGGGCCTTAATTTTACTATTATGATATAAAGAGGTTAACCAATCTAAATGAGCTGAGGTTGATTAGAACTATCATTTTAAGATGAGTCAAAGCCTAAAAGTCTACATTTCTAATATTATTGTGGGCTACTCTTAACCACCATTATACCACACTCCCAACAACACTGAAATGCCTTATAGACTATTTTTCAAAAAGCGTTTTACACTTATGCTCTGGGCCTCTGCGGTCATAATGTCTGCGCAGAGGCTTCTTGTTAGACTGGGGTTTCTCTGAAGTCATGTATGGATTGATACCGGCTGGTTTTAGTGGCTGCTAGAAATTACCAATTACCTCACCCACGACATCCTTTTTCAACACATGGTCTCAATATGGTTTTCACAATGTGTGTGTGTGTGTGTGTGTGTGTGTGTGTGTGTGTGTGTCTGTGTGTGCGAAAGAAACAGACAGACATTGTGAGGGGAATACCTTGGAGTGCTTGTGAGTGTTGCGTCTGTTCGTTCCTCTGTGTGTGTGTGTGTGTGTGTGTGTGTGTGTCCACCTATGATATTTATGTGTCACAACCTTCAATATGAAAGCTGACCACTGACCTCTAACATTCATGATCTTTGACCCATGAAGGTCACACTCCTCGACTGTGTTTTATCAGGTTTTCATCCTGCTGTGTGGTCTATGTCAGACTAATCAGAGAGACTTTGAGCAGTTCTACCTATTTATAGTTTGCAGTCACATGACCACGTTAAGCCACTGAGGCCCAATTCCTGTCGATTTAACGTCTCTTTCAAGCGGCGAATACCCTGTGGAAGGATTAAAACAAAACTATATGATAAGTTTTGATAGTTGTGATCAGTATTTGTCTCTATATAAATATATTTTATGTGTCTGAGCTTGTTTTTGCGATTCCATAGATGTACATTTGTAAGAAAAGCGTTTGTGAGCCCACTGAAGTTTCCTCGTTTTCTGCGTGATTTGACCGTAACGTGATCCGATCTACTTCTAAGTCACAAATACAGACAAATACAATGTTCTTAACTTAAAAACACAAAAATGATTGCAAGTCAAAGTAGCTCCACACCTACCTCAAATATCATTTAATTGATTTGACTTCAAGTTTGCTAATTCCTGAGTATAATTAGCTTTTTGGAGTTGTTAGCCTCAGGCTTCACTTACTTTTTTCGCAGCAGCACTATAAATGTTTAATCAATATGTTCAATAAAGACGTCAAATACTATAATTGCGGTGTGGTATTAGGTTAAGAACATGGTGTTTGTCTATATATGTGACGCTGATGCTGATCAGATCACAATTCATGTAGAAGTCCAGTGAATTTCAAATGGTTTAAATGGTTTTTCTTGCTGCTGAAAACCTCGGTTTGTCTGCTCATCAGTCAGTGCATCCAAATGAAAGATATCCATGCAGCAGTATTTTCCTAAATAATTTGGTAAAATAACTTTTAAGCAGTGGAAGAATGCCTTTTCTTTGCCAGCAGGTGGGCGTTTATACTGAGTATGAATAAGCATTGAAGCTTTCCTCTTTAAGGGATTAACTTGTTATATGATATAATGTATTTTTGTGATGAAGACAGATATTAAATTTTTGGGATATTTGGGGCTTATATTTGTTGTCAAAATTAAAATCCCGGTGTTTAAAGGAACACAAAATTCACAGTTCAGTAATTGTGTTAGAGTCATTGTATGTTTTCAGTTACAGAGGTACACAGGTACAGTACAGATTTGCAATTGCACATGATTTTTAGTCTAATTAATGCATTCAAAATCACTTTCCTAATCTATTTATATCAAGCACTAAATTCAGCAGCATCGAATTAAAAAAAATCCGGATACCAATAATCATAAAACTGATCTGATAGTCTGCCATGGCTAAGAATTGATCTATCCTGACTTAGTATATTATAGTAAAGTCTTAAATTCAAACTTGTCATTTTTAGAGTGTGCTGGATAGTAAATCCCCTAGAATCACCGCCTTCAAAGTGTTAATTCTGTATTTAGTGTGGTTTAAGAGCTTCTTATCCCTAGTTGTTGAATTACCTGCAGTAGTGTGCACAAACAGGAGTAACGACACAGACACGAAATCACAACCAGCC
Source organism: Apogon talboti (assembly GCA_037367365.1). NCBI lineage: Eukaryota > Metazoa > Chordata > Actinopteri > Kurtiformes > Apogonidae > Apogon > Apogon talboti. The sequence continues at coordinate 6,648,844 of JAPQRQ010000017.1, forward strand.
CTTTAATTTGTCACCTGTTTGTACTCTTTCGCAGTTACAAATCCCCTGGACATATCACTATTTAATTCCTTGACCACTGACTTGGATGCTATAGATCTTCTTACATTTATTACACTGAGCGGAACAAGCCTTTACTGCAGAAAATGTGTTCTCCGGTGCGTGTTCCTTCTGTACCTGGCTGAACGTGATTTCTCCTCATTTGTAACTTTTAATTAAAATCAAGTACATACAACCGTCCTGACTGACAGGTGGATAAATGAACGAATGAAAGTGCCGGGTTCCCAAACTCAACAGTAGTAGTAGTCTCTGGTTGGACTGACAGATTTGTATGCAGCGCACATTTACCCTTTGCAGCGCAGCTCCTAGATAGAAGCGTGCACACACACAGAAAGAGGCAGCAAACAGAAAGGCCATTATTTTGGGGCTGAATGTTTGTGTGATTGAGCTGATAAAGCACCAGAAGAATAAGAGTCTATTAGACTGGCCTGGTTAGCTATGGATTTAACATTTATACACACCTATGTCTGTGAGAGAGAGAGAGAGAGAGAGAGAGAGAGAGGGAAACAAGAGGAGAGGTAGAGAGAAAGAGGAGGAAAGAGGTATGTGTTGTTTATACAGTTTCGCTTTTCCATTATTCCAGTTGCTTTTCTCATCAATATTGCGTGTCCATGTGTGTGTATGTGCGCGTATATAGAGAGGGGGGACATATTCTGTATGTAATTTCACATTTCCATTATATTTTTTGTATTTCCATTATTCTGGTCCAAGGCAAACCCACAGAGAGGCTAATGCAGAGCAAATGTTCACATCTGACACAAGATGAAATATGTGAAAAAGTGTGTGTGTGGACGGGGGCCACAGAGCTTGCAATAATAGACCAGTGACACCCGGGAATTTTGGGCACTAGTCTGTGATTGGACAAGGCTGCTGTGGAGTGAATTATTCCACAATGTCACTTCCTCTTAAGGTCACAGGGAAATTGGCTGAAAAAACAGTTGGGTGGTCATGTATTTTGTTTTTAAGTAACATTATTATAGCCAGCTATATGGAGGACAAATAAGGCCAAAAACAAACACTGAAATGCTGTAACTGTCTTTAGTTAAATTTAATGAAGCTTGAAACACTGAGTCATCTTTTTGTTAAGTGTCCTAGTGTCTGCCAGCATCAGCATAGAGGTCGACCTTTGATTTATTCGGTTTATTAGCTCCATAATTCATTTACTATTTCTTAAAAAATAATTAATCAAACTTAAAGGTCAAACAGAGAGTGCAGACCTCAGCCAAGGCCAATAGTCCAGGTCTTCTTCTCCCACTGCAGCAGAATTTAACTGCAGACAGAACACAAATGGGACCTGTTTTATTCCTGGTTTGGGTCAGTTGGTGTCACTGTTAGCATGGTAAGGAACAAGGACCTCGGCTTCAAAATTAAGTGGAAGTATTTTAAAGTTGTAATACCACTGTGACCGCTGGGGTTGACTCCAAAAACCCTGGATCTCATAGACTTACAAGGAAATTTTTAACTTAAAATATTAAGTAAATTTTTTCTCCATGACTTTTTCCATGATCTGTTTTATTTGGATGTGATCTGGTCCATCTTTAATTTTCTCCTCTATTGATAAGATCACACGTCACGTAGGGGGTGCTGGTGTCTGTCATTTATGGCACTGATTGACAGGTCTGTATGACAGCTTTTTAATGAGACACATATTCCCTGACAGACAGCTTGACCATAGTTGTGGTTCCACAAACAACACTATAAAATGACTTTGTTACATGCTTGATAAAGTGTACTGGTTTTACCTCTGAATAAGCTAGCACCTGCAGTCCCCTGGGCTCTTGTAGTTCTACCACTTTTGTCCAAATATGGTCACTTCTGGCTTCAGGAAGCCAACCGTACAATGACCAAATCAAACTAGGTTGGATACACCCAAACTTGTTAGATCTCGTCAAACCAATGTACAATCAGGGAGTCGTGGGAGTGTGTTATGTACGATAACACAAAGCATCTCTACTCTGTCTAATGTTTTCTGTACATGCTCCCTGACAAATACATAAATGAAAAACAACAAAAATTACTGGCTTCAACCCATGGATGATGTCACAGTTCCTCTCTCCACTAATTTTATACTGCCTATGTACCATGTTAACAAAGGTGTTAGTTTGACTTAGCTTGGAAAATGACCCTCTTTTAATGGATTTTCCTCCATATTTGCATGGATTACATTGCCTATGTTAAAGTTGGAATGACTTGTAACTTGTAATGTAATGAAACTGTTAAGAAAATATATTTTTGCCTATTGTGCTTTTAAATATAACAAGCACATTCTTTGGTGTTTGTTGAATAAATAAGTAAACATGGGGGTGGGGAGTGTGCATTCAGACCTTTGACCTTCTTGCCTGGGACAGGGTGTCTCCGTTGGGATCAGGCATTAGTATGTCCTAATTCTAGGGCAATGAAAACAGCAGACAGCATATTTGGAAATAAAAGGTTGTATGATTCCTGAGAAAACATTTGCCAGTCAAACATGTAATATTCCATTTTTTAATAACGGAGAAACTTGTTGTTTCTTCTGCTTGGCCTTGTTTGGCCCCTCAGAGGAAAGCCGACCTAAGCATTCAGCCGCGCCCGAGGCGCGTTCTGACAGTGGGTGGGAGGTGGGTGGTCTGTCAGCACATTTCTACAGGAGCCCACTGCGCTGTTCAACCAGCTCATTGTCCTATGCTGGCTTGAACCCTGTTAACAAACAGATGTTACTTTGACTTGCTGGGGTCTTGTTCTCTTCTGCTTTGGGCCATACTTTTTTTAATAATAATTTTTTTTTTTTTAGATTTGTTCTTTTTTACTTGAAGCCAAATCTGATTGTGCTTCCAGTGTAGCATTGCTGTCAGAGTCCGGGGTCAGTTAATTTACATGTGATTTTCATTGTCACACACTAGTACAAAACAAAATGTGTTTGTAACACTGGACAGCTGGAAATTATTTTCAAGAAAGTTTTATTTATGGACTGTACTGGAGTTCATTTCCTGCTGGCCTACTTTAAACTATGGTCAGATTGTTGGATAACCTGTAAAATTAAACAAATGCACACCATAGGCTTTCTTTAAGGGCATCTTGGGAAATATAGAAAGGTAATGCAATGCAAAGAGGCAAGGCCAAGGGTTTTTATTGAAGAAAAATACCATAATTACCTTTCAACATATTGAAATTCAAGTGGTCTCTCAGGAAACATAAGTTCTATCCACTTCTGTGAATTCTGTTTTTGAGCTGTTGAAAATATACCCTGTGATGGCGATAGTTGACAGGTGACTGAAGACACCGACGCACTAACACGGTTGTGACTGACATATGATGAAATGTGATGAAGTATGTGATTTGGACTGAGAGGAGAAAGCTACAGAAGGAAGATCTGTGTTTTTTTTATTTATGGTGTTGTACCTCTTTATTTTATCTCCTGCAATGTAAAAAAAATAGTGTAATTGTTGGAGATTTGTGAGCATTTGTGAGTATAGTAACATGTCTGAAGGACGTTATGGGATTCCTTTATCTATATTCAATCTTTCATCTTCAGTGTGATTATGTTTTGTTAATCCAATCAAGTAACACCATCTGTTAAAAAGAAAGAAATATATATAATTTGTGCTTTCTTTACAGTTCAATGATAATTGCTGCAAAAGACAGACTGTTGACCTTGGTAGAGCTCTATACTCTCTATACTCTATACTTACCTTAATATTTCTGTTATATATTGAACAATTTATTACTTTAACTTTTTTTTTTTACGTATTTGTATCATCTTCATCTAACTTCCATCAACAGCCAGAATTGTACATTAGATACATAGTAAATGTCAGCAGGTCATGAATTTGTGATCCTTTTGATTGTTTTTCTGTCTTAAGTAGATTTATATTATATTTTTAATCTAATCTCTTTTAGAACGATCCCAGAGTAACCGCAGGAGTACTGCTTACAGGGAATCACAGATACAGTATAACAACAATGAATGAAAAATGTGCAGTCATTTACATTTTCATTTGCATATTTTTCTGAAAATTCTCTTAGATTTTACCCTCAATTTGGCTGGAAATCTGGATTCTTTGTCACTTTCCCTCTCAGTTTGTAATTCTTGAATGTAGTGTGTCTAATGTATTCCATCTGTTTCACAACAGAAACGCCTAAGTTGTGTGTCATGGACTCACAGCTGTTCATTGACTGAAAACATTACACTGTGAGCACTCTATTCAGTTTTATTATTCTGTTCTCTTTTGTCATATTCCCTGGGTTTCTTTGTGCTTTATTGTAATGCTGTCGGACACATCACTGGCTCAGTGTTTCATGATGAGGAAAGCAGTTGAAAAACAGCAAACCACAAACCTGTATTTTAATGGGCAAACCAGGTTTTCTGGGGTTTCCTCTCATTTACATTGTGATTCCGAACACAACTGAACACTGACCAGGAGGTTCTCTCTCATGGATCTTTTCCCATATCCTTTCTTACTGCTGTTTTGCCTGTAAGTGTGTGTAGGTGTGTGTGTGTCTGTCACTGTGTGTAAATGCGTGTACTTGCTGAGGCAGCAGGTCTGTGTACTAGTGGCCGGTTCGCAGCGCTAGCCTGTGATGCATGGAGGAATCAGAGCTCCAATAATGAGCGGAATCAGCCTTTAACATGGTAATGTGTCATTTAGGGCCTATCCATTTAGCTAACGACTTGCTTCCTTTTGAAACCTATTAGCAGTAATGGTAAATAGCAGCTCCCCTTTCAACTCACATCTGATCTATTCTCCTTCTATTCTCCTGCTCTGATGGTCTTCTCTTCTCTTCTCTTCTCTTCTCTTCTCTTCTCTTCTCTTCTCTTCTCTTCTCTTCTCTTCTCTTCTCTTCT
>JAPQRQ010000017.1:6656058-6667414 GCA_037367365.1 Apogon talboti
TTTTTCATCTCAGTGGCGGCACTGTGGACAATATTCAGCCACAACCATAAAAATGTCATAAAATAACCATGAACTCAGAGTCTATCAACCTGTTTATATTATTTTTCCAGAGTGACATTTAAGGGTAATATCTTTGAAAATGTTCACTTGCTTCTGAAAAGTATTGCTGTAACTCAAGGTGTTCATGTACTGAGCCTTATTAGATTTAGGAAAAAAACAAAAACAGTACTTTGTGCAGCCTTAAAAGTTACAAATGGGTCATTGTGGAAACAGTAGTACCATAGTAAAGTACAGATTGTAAGTGTAGGACCATATGTTGCCAAAAGCAGGTCTTGCGTTATGAAATGCTTTCTAGCAAAGTAATGTATTTGTTAAATGAAAATGGAGTCTGTCCATGAGATGCAATTTACCGTCTCGCAGAAAAGCCAGTCATTTTTCCAACATGTCAGCTGGAGTCACCGTATGTTACCATAGTAACAGCATGCACAAACCGAGGGAGACTGTTTGAGTTGATATGCTACGATTAAAGCTTTTCATTGCATGTAAACTTCAACAAAATCAGGTGTTGAAGTTATTATGAAGCATCAAGGGCAGGTTGACTAGTAGTGTCAACTGGTGTGAAGGGATTAAGTTACAGACTAATAATACACTTTAATATTTATTTTATTTCCTTTTCAACATTTTTAAGAGATAATTATTCTTGAAATTACAATCATTCAGAAACAGGAGCAGCTTTAGTTTGAGTTTTTTTTTCTCGAGCTCTAAACATATAATTTCCTGCAATCTGCTGAATTTTTCTGCATCTATTTAAGCCGCCCTTTAATGATGGAACTGTTTTTATTTATGTAAAACAAATCATAAACATTTGCACCTCCAAGTGATAACTTTGGTTCCCTCACAAAACCCAAATCGGTTTAACACTTATTTGCGCACACAGTTTTAACTCCTGAATTTGAAATGAAAATGAAATTGAGCGCAGCGTTAGTTCAGGGAAGACACAAAGTCAAACTCAGCCAACATACCAGTGCATGATGGACAGCAGCTGATCTCAGTGCCCGCCCACATCAGCTGGTCTGTTCTGCACATCCTATTGGTTAATGTCCTGCATCTTATACAGTGTACTCATGCTGCTGCTATGCTACATGTTTAATTTGACATTGACTACATACATGTGTAGCTTCTAGACTCATGTTACTGCTATGCTACCTGTAACCTGTATGCTGATGCTAATACTGCTGTAGTTCTATCTGATTAGTTTAGTTTTTATGTTGCTTGTCCATGATGCAACTGTTTTGTTGCTCATGTAGGTAGGTTACTGTTCAGGTTCCAGCAGAGTTTTTAGTATTTGCTTGTATATTTGGGGTGGTTAAATAAATATATGAGTATTCAAGGAATTTTTCTACTGTACATTTTGCATCTGCTTTAAAATTGCAGATTTTTTTAGATTGACAGTTATAATAGCTTACAAAACACAGTAAACCCTTTTCACCAATTGTACTGTATTACTTGAAGGAGAGCATCACGATTAGCTGATTAGCTCAATGTCACAGATAATATTGTGATGCCTTCGTTTATGCATGAGGCCAAAGAAAGTCTTTCATATTTCCCTTTAAGGTAAACATTGCCAAGTACCTTTTGTGTATCGGTTATGTTGAAATGAGGGATATAAGAGTCAAAATACATAAGAGTATGTATTATGACATAAGTGATCATGTGTGAATTGCTTTTATTTACATGTGCATCACAGCAGTAAACAGTTTGCTGAGTATAATGTTAAATTTCTTACTTCATGGTTCACTGAAAAACAAGTATATCTCATATCAGTGGTGGACTGTGGACAGATTGCAACAAAAATCCATCATCAAGCATATTTTTTGGAATTTGACTGTTTAGCTGTTAACCTTCAAAGGCCTGAACAGCTGCTGCCGACCAAAAGCATCTACTGATCTAAAATGTTGAGCCACTGATCCTGTCAGTACATATAAATAATTCAGGTAAAATGCACTTTCTCTGCTTTTCACTGGTATTAGATTTGTCTTGTTTGGATTTTCAGAGGCTCCATAGTGAATGTGGAAACACTGTCATTTTATGCAACATTGATTCACCAGTAAAACCCCAAAAAGCTGTGGTGTAGACACTTGTTTTTATATTCGGTTAATGATATGTTTTTGCTCAAAAAGTAACTTTTTCTTCCCTTTTCTCTACTTTGATACAATAATCTTTGAATATATCCTGAAATTTAATGAACATGGTCATTAAATGAGGGAAAATGCAGAGGATAATACTGTAATAAATGGTGATAAATCACCTAAGAATGGTAAAATGTAGAGAAAAATTTACTTGGCTATAAATAATCACTTAAACCACCCAGTAAAATGTATATTTATTTAATTAATAAATATTACATGTAATCCAGATATTCTCAAAAGCTAATTGTTTTGTTATTCATGTCTTTTCAATGATAAATCTCATGAGTCTCAGTCTTATATTTCTGACGGTAAATGAATCACTCTCAATCAAACCATTGCCTTTTCCTTGATCAAACACAGTCCAAGTAAAAGCCATGGGCTAATGTAGCCAAAGTGGACCTCAGACCTTGTTTTTTAAGAAAAAGATGACAACATTGGAACACCGCTGATATGTGAACACAGACAAAATCACTTAGCAAGCCACTACGGTCTCAGGGAAACAAATTTGTTTTGCTCTTTGTCATGGAAAGTTTGCTTCCTGCAGATGAAAACATGATTAAGCCATGATGCGGACGTGGGGGAAGTAGAAAAGGACACTTTTAGTTGTCACCTGTGTGAATCTATCGAGGATATGTGGAAACATGTGTCGAATTCTTCTGTCCTTGTTAAATTGTTAAAATCCCATTTCGTGGATTGCCTTGTTTGTGAAACTCCGAGGTGGAAGACAAATCATATTTCAGTTGTTTAGAGCACATCTGAGCTAACAACGCAGATTAATTTTCTCCGAGGGTTTCTCACAAAGCCGAGGAAGGCTTCAGCAGTAATTTGCGGTTTTATAGTTTCTCGGTGTAAAAATTGGTTCCATCAAATGCGGCGGAGTAGACCGGACCTTCATTAGCGCGATTGCTCGGTGCAATCATTAGCATTATTATTTCTGTGCATGCGGTAATGTGTGTGTGTTGTCACTTTGTGTAAGATCCCATGCATCGGCCGTCTGTGTGTGAGTATACAGGATTATCACAGTCTCATCCCTCATCCCACTCTCGGCCCTGACCCTTTTAAACAACACTCTATCTTTCTTTGGGAATCCCTCCATCCATCTCTCTCTCTTCATCAATCTTTTTCTCCATCCATATCTCTCCTTTTCTCCCCAACTCCTCAGGATGGAGGGACAGATAGAGAGAGAAGGAGAAGAAGGTACAGAGAGAGATGATCCTGTCTTTTTCAACCCTTTTCTTATTCCATCAAGCATACATCTAGCCTCAAAACTCAACAATAACACATCCATCATACGCACACATGCACACACACGGCAGGGCAACAGTGCAGAGTCATCTTCTACCCTGACAGAAAAGCCAAATAAAGTTTTATTCATAATGTAATAAGAAACCATTATATGACAAAAAAAAAGAATTTGCTGTCGTACTGCAGCTCAGTGAAACCCAGTCACATGTAAATGTTTTCTTCTTAAATTCAGATTCAGCTTCTTCACTGATGTCATATCTCTGTTTTTACAACATCGATAGCTGCTGACAATCATATCTACATAGCACAAGTTTGTCCTTCTTATGTAGGACTTGGATTTCTACAGATCACATAGCAGGCAGAGAGTGACGGGAGCACCGTACTGTGTCTTTATGTGGAACTTGTTGCTGCTGTTTTCTCTCAGGTCTTTGGAGGTCCGCGCACAGTGGAAAGACCTGCTCCTGAGGCAGGGAGAGCAGCAACAAGACCCCCTATAGGGTAGTGATGGGAAGTTAGGCTCTTTCAGAGAGCCGGCTGTTTTGGTTCGGCTCCCAAAGAAGAGCCGGCTCTTTTGGCTCACAAACAGCGCTTAATTTGGTATGATTTGTAGCCTAAAGTTTTGGCCTATCATAGCAGTTAGGAATGGTTTGTGTGTTAATAAACCCTTTGACCTTCAGTCTTTTAATGAGAAGCCTCATAAATGCCTCATTTTGTGCATTTATTCTGTCACAAAAGCATTCTTACTTTCATTTAATATTTTAATAAAAGATTTAATTGCACACAAACAAATTAACGAAACACTGCAAACAAATCCGCAGAACCAGACCAGGACCAGACTTAAAACCAATTAAATATTTTATTAAATCATACCAAATTAAGCGCTGATTGTGAGCCAAAAGAGCCGGCTCTTCTTTTGGAGCTGAACCAAAAGAGCCGGCTCTCTGAAAAGAGCCGAACTTCCCCATCACTACTATAGGGAACAGTACAAGAGTGGGCATCAGTGATAAAGCCAGATATAAAGAATGAACAGGTGGATTTGGGTGCAGGTGGGTTGTGAAGAGGAGCAGAAAAGACCCCAGTGTGACCCAATAGGATATGTCCAATAAAATCAGCTGATATGGGCGGGACCTGAGATCAGCTGCTGTCCGTCATCTACTGATATGTGGGCTGGGTTTGACTTCGTAGCCTGTCTGACCTAACACCACGCTCAACTTCTCATCTGTAGTTTTATTAGGTATGATATCCAACACCTTTGTCCAGGAGTTTACGTTTTCAGGTACTGTGTTTTGTGGAAGCATAGCCACTATACCATGGGTGTCAAACATATGGCCTGCGGACCTAAACTGGCCCGACAAATGGTCCAGTTCAGCCCATGGAATGAATCTGTGAAATGCAAAAATTACTCTTAAGATATTAACGAGGATTTTAGTTCAGGGGTCACATTCAGCCCAATTTGATCTAAAGTGGGTCGGACCAGTAAAATACTAAAGTTACATGAAGACAGTGTTTGCATTTCTAAACTATCCTTTCATAAAAAATGGGAATAACAAATACGAACAACCTGCAATGTCTTTGGAGACGTAAGTGCAATTTTAGCAATATTCTGCCTGTTACTAAATGTATTGTGTATTTGTAGATCCACTGTGACCTGTACGTTGTCAATCACATGAATAAATGAGAAGCTGAGACATAATATTGTTAAAATTGCACTTATTTTACTTAATAAAGTTATTTTTTTTCGTGGTTGTTTATGTTATTCACATTTTTTAAAGGATATTTTGTAGATGTAAATATTTTCCTAATGTAATTTTACTTTTTTCACTCTAAAACAGAGAAAAAAATTGGAGTGGACATTATTAATATATTATTATGTTATTATTTTACTTGTCTGGCCCAGTTTGGATCATATTGGGAGGATGTGGCCCCTGAACTAAAATGAGTTTGACACCCTTGCAGTATACCAATAAAGCCTCACCAGTCTTAAAAATTTTATCAGCAGAATCAGAGTTATCCTTATTTGCAGAGTATGTAAATATATACATGGAATTCACACGGAAGTCACATAAACACATAGATGTTGTCTCTCTAGGAAATTATAAATACAAGATTTAACATAAAATGTAAAAAAAAGTAAAATGAGAAAAAAATATAATTAATAGTACTACTAGTACTACCACTAATAATAATAATAATAATAATAATAATGATAAAAGAAAATTCGTTCACATAACTCCTAACATCCTGAGGACATTCTGATTTCATATTTGGCGTACATGATTTGGTCAAAATCTGATATTTTTCCTCCAGTTGCAGATGAAGAGTTTTATTTTTTGTTGTCTGGTGAGACAGGACGATGGCTGGATAAACTAATCATTTGTAAGATATTCCATCTTCCATCTGCTCCACATGCTGAGATTGTCAGGACAAATCCAATCATAACTTTTGAGTGTTTGTTTGCTTTCACTAATGCAACCTCCTCATCCTACACTGATGACATGTTTTTCCTTTTAGGAAACATTAGCATTTGCATAAAAAAGGCATCCCAGAATACCTCAGCAGATGGTTTGAGTGGTCAGATCTCAGTAAATTTGGGTGGTTATGTACACTGCAGGACTAGATAAAGAAATTGATAAAAATAACTGTGGATGCTGTCGTGTAACCAGGGTTCGGCTTTAGAGACAGGTGTTTTGGCAATGACATGGCCCAACTTTCACTGGTGTTATACATTTTGACAGTATTATAATTTGCGGCCTGTATGGCAGTGAATCCTCTGAGACGTCTGGTTAACAGAGCGTGGACAGGGGATAGAAAGGCCAACAGACAGACATACAGATAGACGGGTTACCATGGTTATCAGAGCAGAGAGAAAAGAATGGAAGGTGATGAACCTGGTGTGTGTCTGTGTGTGTGTGCGGCGGCAGCGGGGCCGTAGGCAGACAGTCATTGTGTCCTTGTCATTCAGGGAATCTGAAATCTGAACCCTGTCTTTAGCCAGTTCGCTCCGCTTCTCTCTTATCTCACCAGAAAAAAAGCAACTGGGGAAAACTTTTATCTGAAGCAAACGCAGACTCATATTCGTCGAGTTTCACAACAGAAACCACAAACATGGAGAAAGGCCGTGTAGTTCAATTTATCTTGTTTGCTTCAATTGCTTCATGTCACTATATGTTGTTTATTGTGGTTCCAAAAATGTGAAAATTAAGTTTCCTCTGGGTCAATTGCTGTGGGATAATTAATTTGGTGAAAGCTAAATGTTTACCCTGGACCTTCATTGTCTCAGGAAGAAATAGATTTGGAAATTTGGTGTTTTCTGAATATAAATGACAGATTAACACAATGTGTTTGGAATTAATTGGTGTTTAAGGAAAACAACTAAACAATGTGTGCAATGTCTTTTTAACAGGTGAAAAAAACTAAACTTATTGCATTCTAAATAGGCCTGTATAGTATGAGGAAAATCTACATTGTGCAACATTGTGATGCTGATTTGATTGAAGATGAAATGTGTTTATTTGCTACACAGGATTGCAAATATTTATCAAGTTTAACACAGTTACACTTTATCCCTCTTGACTCTAAAATCATCTCAAATATTTACCAGTGTTTTCATAGACCACATTCCCCTCTCTCTTTTCTCCGTCCTACATTCTGATACCTGCCTTCACTGTCCATCCCATGATAGCCCATGGCCAATGTCAATGGCTCATGTCGGCTGATAAAACTATCACAATAAAGTGTCATCAATATTTATTTCAACTTTAAAGGCTCATTTGTGTTCCTGAAGATTTCAGATAAATTGAGATTTTATTATTAATATTAGCACCTTGAGATAAACCAGTGGTGACATTAGTTCTTCCCTTCCCATCATATATGAAAAAAACAAAAAACAAAAACCTTCCGAACACTGACTTTCACAGCAATAAATATTATAAAGAAAATGAGAGCAATCTGAATTCTTAAACAAGATAATAAATAAATAAACAAATAAATAAATAAATTAATTAATTAATAAAATGACATGTAGATGGTTATAAACTCTACTTTAACACAAGGACAGTAAAAGCTATTCCATGTTAAAGCTGTCTGTAACTTCTTCTTTAGTGCATACAGGTAGAGATGTGAATATTCCTCGGTATCACAACTTGATTTCGGCATCATGACGGATCTCTGAATCCGTGAATTTTTACAAACCTAAAACCGTGTTCAAACTAACTAACGTTCCCTTTGGATCCCATGTGAATCAGCACATTAGACACGTGCTCTGACAGGAAGCTTAAGCTATTAGTTCTCTCAAATCAAGGTGAAATGACACTAATAAAGACTGCACAGTCTCCCACGCATGTTCATATCTGGCTTGAGACGGTTGTGGATCAAAACCCAGGAATAAGCAGGATGTTGGCCTGATTTCCTGGCAGCAGCAGCAGGAGGCAGCAGTTATAAGCGGAGTGGAGAAGGACCATGAAAAACATGTTCATCAAAGCAAGCGTTTTGATCTCGTATTAAGACCTTGACTAAGATAATTATCTATTGAAGTCTGGTTATGTTGGCGCCGTCACAGCTAGACGGTGCACCCTTTTTGTTGGTCTTTGTGACGGGTGCAAGGGTGGGTATTTCCAATAGGCTTTAGAGTGTGTGGGTCCCTTAACTGCCGTAGACCTTTATCCTCTGCCCGCTGCCTCTACTCAAATTGAAAATAAATGAACAAAAGAGAGCAGTGAAAAGATCTGAACCTCCTCTCCCCTGACTGGACACTTTGAGAGGCTGGCCAAATATCAGACATGAAATCTTGACGCATCTAAAAGAAAATACAATCCCAGCTCCAAGAGACCAGATGAAACTCAATAGAGGCTGATAGAAAATGAATAAAAGGCTGCTTTATTTTCATTAAAACATGCAAGTTGAGGAACTGAAAGAACATTTTACGTCAGAGGCTTTATCAGACGTAACATAAGAGCCTGAAAAACAGTATTAGCTTAGTACGGAACTGTTAGGTTCATAAAAGCTTCATTGACTTTGTCAGAAGTTACTGTAATAATATGACTCAGAAATAGTTTTATTTTTATAGTTCTTGTGAATCGCTAAAACACTAAACCCCATTCTCTGACTCAACCGCTCAGTTGCGCAAACTCATTTATCAAATCACTCACTCTTTTGCCACAACCTTAAACTGATTCTCATACTTAGACACAGTTTTCACACCTGTAGCACACTTTATGCACAACTCTGCTCACATTCTCACTCTCTAAAACACATTTCTTACTGTGATGCACATGAGCTGCAAAATGGTGAACACAGAAGGCAAATACAACACAGTTATCAACAAGTAGACACAACCACTCACAATTGAACACACTATTTTCAAACCAACTGTACATGATATAAGCCAGTGCACCGGACTCCAACAATGGATGGAAACAAACTGGGAGGGAGAGGATTGTATCTATGTTGTGGTTTGGGACCAAGTCCAGATACAGGAGTGGTTCATCCTTGGTTCTTTCTTACCGTTGTTGGTATGTGCTTGTCGTTGTTTACCGTGTTGGAATGTGTCACTCCTATTACCATTGTTGGTATGTACTTACTGTTGAATTATATTGCATTATAAGTTGCTGACTATCAATTGGATAGTTACTGAGTGTAATAGACATCAGTTTTCCTAATCTGTTTCTTTTTCTGTTATTTACATTATTAGAATTCCAAGTAGATTTAATTGTATTATTAAGGAAGCATAAGCTATGTGTTCTGTGGTATAAATGAGAGGAAAGAGTGGGATTCTATAAGTTTTCTTCTCCCCACTCCTTTTCAAGCAATACATATTGAATTATTTTGTAATTACTAATGTACATGGAACCTGCCATATTGTATTAATCACCTTTATTCATTAACTTATTGCTCTGCTATTAGTTCCTTGTAGGTAAATAAAGTTTTGTTTTTCTTCTGCTTGAAACAAATAAACAAAAAACCAAACCTTATCAGCCAGAGTTTCATAAGTGTTTGCCTTCCACCATACAGCCCTTTCCTGAACCCAACAGGAGAATGTGTCTGTGCACAGCCAGTGGAAGGTCCATGACCCAAACCCATATACCAGGGAAAATCTTTTAGAAGCAGTGGGGATGGTCTGTGATGTGGATGCAGTCCTCAAAGATGTGATGCTGAGGCAGAATGAATCTGTCATCCATTTGATTTGAAGATGTACAAAATGTTTGAGTGTTTTACAGTAATGTGCTTTTCATTTACAGTTTTCTTTGGTATGTACTTTTTCTTTCTTTTGTGTAAGAAATAGAAAACTGGAGACATAATGAACACCATTGAACTAGTTTTATTTGGTCTTTTAAGAAATACTAAATGTATTTACAACATGCATGCACTGGATACAGTGTTTTCCATTTTGCCGTGCAGTGTGTTGACTCTGTAGTGTCTACATGTTACCTGGTTGTGTGTGTGATCTGTTTGCTTTTGAGTGCAGGTAAAACTGTTTTTAGGCAATTGTTTGCTTTGGCAAGAAAAGTGACAGAATTTGTGGATGTAGTTTGACTTCTGGGTTTTGTGTTTACAGTTTTGAGAAAAGGGATGCAGCTTCGGAAAAATTTGTCTTAGTGAGTGTGAAAAACTATAATATATGTAAAATAAACTGAACCAACATTTATTATCAGAGGCTCAGTTTGCCCACAGTTTGCAATTTTACCAAAGTATTTCTAACATACAGAGAAAAGTGAGGGTTTTAGTCCAGTATCTACCAATTCAACTTCACTTCACGATTTTATAACAGTTTACTAAATTCCAAAATAAACTATAAATTCCAAATTCCAAATGATTCCACAATTTATTGGGATGCACCTGTACATCATGTCATGTATACAGAGTATACATGACATGATTTTAGATTTTACTCATATCCCACATCACTTTTAGTGCATGTTTTATTTTGAAATATAGTTTGGAGACCTGCCATCGTTGTCTGGGGTTCCTTGTGGTGAAATTTCCTGTAATGTGTGACCGCCTGTTGCTGATCACACAACTTCAAGGTAACTCATTATAATACAGACGGCAGTGTACTGTGATCAGTCCCGCCATCTGATGACTTTGAAAGTCATACAATGTGTAGGCGGTATAACTTAACTGTGATACAAAAGCATCATCTACAGCATAATGATGATGATGTGTGTTATGTGTGTTTTCCTTTTTCCTGACTTTTTTGAATATTAGTGTGAAAAGAATATTGGCATCTCATTAGTATCAGTGTTTGTAACTGCCTCATTATTTTTCACCACCCTTTAGCTTTTACCACGTGACATAAATCTGTACCTTTATCTTGTTACGTGTTCAACCTTTACCAGTTTACATGTTTAAGTAGGTAGTTGACATTGCTGACTTACTGGTTTTGTAATGGAAGAGTCAACTATAAATACACATACATAGAAAAGCGTATTAATACAGGGTTATACACTAAATGTACTCCAAGAGAGCAATGACTGTTAAAGATTTTGTGTGTTTTATACTATATTATATTGTGATAGCTTATGAAAGTGAAATGAACATGAATTATCAGGCAGCTACAATAAGAGCTGGTTGAAATCTGTAAATCAGGTAAGCTCGAGACCCAAAAAAACAGAACTTTTATGCCTCTTCAGGACCCAAATTCAGTCATGGATGAGAAGATAGAGTCAACAGTTACTTCTAACACTGACGAATAACGCTTTAGCAACACATTGTCACCAACGAACAGACACACAAACAATATTTCAAATGCTAAAGTACACAAACAAACACGTGACTCACTTCCACTGCAAAAATAGTGTGTTAATGCCTTTTCATGTTGTTTTTTCTCCTCTATATCATTTTTATCTTGTTACATTTTAGGATTGAAACCTCTCCTCTACATTACAAGTGGCTTTGGTTCACATTTGTAAACTCTTCCACAGAAT
>JAPQRQ010000017.1:6683338-6696626 GCA_037367365.1 Apogon talboti
TATTAAACAGTTTACATCAGTAGATGGTTTTGGTCTTTATGGGTTAAGATAGTTCTGTTATTTTTAATCAGCGGAGTGGATAATACAAAGGAGCTTTTTTATTTGTTCTCAGATTGTAGTTATTCTGTGTTGTTGTTCCCAGTTTTCAGTGTTTTTGTGTTTGCTCGCCATATTCCTTACCTCAAACTGAGCAAGAGCTCATGAACAACTGGTATGTGTCTTCCGTCCTTAGATTTGAGATCCAGATAGATTTTGAAGGACTCCCTTCTGTCATAATCTCTATTTAACAGCTGCACCGCCCACATATCTACATCACTTTCCTCCCGTCTGCTTCTATTTCCATCCACAGTGAGTTGACATTCACCTTCCCCAGATGCTGCGTTACTGGTGGAAGGTCATCATGTCAGAATATTGTTCTCATAACCTTGCCATTCCCAGATTTACATGAACACACCACGCTGCATTCGGTCACCATGATCGTAGTTTGGTTTCCATTGAGTACTATGTGCAATTACAGTGATTAGTTCATAATTTAAGGGTCTAATGCTCGGCTCTTTAAAATACGTGCCTGTGTTTTGTTTTTTTTTTTCTGGAATTAGTTTGAAACAACTTTGCAATCAATCATTTCATAAGCATGGGTGACAATGTGTAATAATGAGTTTCCATTTTTGATTTGGAAAGCTTGTCAGGACTCTCTGTGATTTAGGGGCTGTGCACTGGCATTGGATGATTTAGAACATCTATTTAGTTTCGGAGCGTGATAAAACAGATTCGATTGCCAGATTATAATTAAACAGTTGTCATGGGAATAACACAGAGGCTAAAAGATTTAAATTCTCTGCATTTATTAGGTGAAGCCAGTTACTTAATTTCTCTGAAGGCTTTAAATTCATGCAAATTTTAACATTTATTTATAATTCATTATAAAATCTATGAAAACAAATGAGCTAAAAAAATACCAAGGTATGCGCATACTATATTTGATTATTTCAGGTCAGGTTTCAGTTATTCATATGAAGTTAATATAAAGTCACAGAGAGAGAGAGAACAGAAAAATGCAAGTGGCAAACTGAGGTGAGCCGTATTTGCTTTTTCACCAAATATCACAAGGAATATAATTATGTTCCTGGACAGGAAGTATAGCAGTAGCCATCTTGACATGTTAATGACTTCTGGCCCATCAATCACACCTTTCAACACTGTGGTGTGTGCACTGAATATATTTGCTCTTAAATGGCCTCAAAAACACACACATGCCCACCTCTTTTTTTTTTTTTTTTTTTACCTCACTGAAGTGACAGGGCCATTGAATGCTTTACCTGGTCCTGTACCTACATACAAACACACCTTAATATGAAATCAGTGCACAGCTGGAGACTGACATGTATGACACATCAACACACATATAGAAAAAAAGAGAATGAAAGAAAAATATAGCACAATTATGAATGGCAATATATAAAAAAAGGACCACCCTTACAATATTTATTCCAAATGACTTCTTTATTAAAACCTTTCTATTTGTAGTGGGTTTAATCTTCAATGGCCACCTGTCAAACAGAATCAGATCTGAAATATTAGAATGACTGAGTTGGACATGTTGACGTTCTCCACCTCACTTCGTTGTTAGTCTGGTGCCGCCTCTGTTTTTATATATTTCCACATTTCTGTAAAATGTAAAAGACTAAAGAGGACGATTTTCAGAACAGTTTGTTGTAGTGGTTTATTCATTCATATATGGCATATTTTATTGTTTCCAAAAGGAAAAACCTATTTCTTATTGTTCTCTTGCCCAGACTGTAACCAGTTTAGCCCTGGGATTTATTTCATTTTATTTTATAAAGGGATAGACTAAACTGTGACAGTTCTGACCTTGTTTGGTTGATTCCAAACAGATCTTTAGTGCAGTAACACACAGAAGAGAGATTTGTGCGGTTGTTTTCTGTCTAAAAACAGAGCTAAGCTAACAGAGCTATAATGTAAACTATCAGCGGATGCACCACATGAACATCATAAGACACAGTGTTATTTCTACCAACTGAGATTTATTTTGATGATACCATAATACAGATGTGTGTAAACAATGAGCTTCGTATTTTATCCAGTGAGTAATACAGTCTGTGCATAAGTAGGGTTGGTTCGTTGGTGGTTTTGGTAGTTCTAAGTATATTCTGGTACCAGAATTTCCCCTGCTGTTGAGAGTTTGGAATATCAATACTACATGGAACCATTTTAAGAGCTGATGTAAAAGCAATACACTACTAAGATGAAAAAAAAAACCTCAGACAGAACTGAGTGAATAATACCGCTGCTGCCCTAAAGAATGTGATTTTTAGAAACTAAGTAACAAGTGAGGTGAACGTCTGAGAAAAAGTTAATCAGTAAGTCTGGAATTTAACTTCAAACTAACCACAAAAAACACGTTGATGTGACAGTTTTATTAGTTTGAGCTGTTAGAGCTGCTCAAAGGTGATAATCCCCCTTAAGAAGCCTAGTATTAAGCATTGACCACAATTGCAGCCAAATTGATGCCAATAATTTGTGAAACCTTGTATCAGTGCTGAACCCTCCATATCTTCTGCACATAATGAACCTTCAAACCAACAAGCTGATGTTTAAAAGTAAGTGGATTCATGAGGTATAACTACTAGTATTTCTTTACTGCTTTTCAGTCTATTTAGTCATGACAGAGCTTTTGTAACTTCATTGGAAAAGACTAAAGATCATTCTTCTGTTATCAAGTAACTTATTACCACAGTCAATTTTGTATTGATTGAAGTAATAGCAAATCAATGCTGCAGCTGATTTGGAGTGATTGACTGTATACACTGATGTCTCTGTCTGTGTATGTGTGTGTGTGTGTTTGTGTGTGGGTGTGTGGACCCCTATTTGCCTCAGTGGGTGTTTTGTTCGTATGTATGTGTGAGGGTCGATCGGTCCAAACGGAAAGCTATTTACCCTCCAGTGCACTGAATTTCCCCTGTGACCACTGTCATCTCAGTCAGAAAATGACGGTGCGCTTATAATGTGTGTGTGTGTCTGTGTGTGTGTGCGGTTATCGCCTGTGACATCACCATCCTCATTTCCTCTCTTGTTATTGTTGAGCCTCTCTGGACGGAAAAAATAAGTAATGAGAGTGGGAGCTGAGGCTGCGTGTGCGAGAAGGACAGTCGATATTGTATGTTCTTCATTATTTCTTGATGAATTCTTGAACTGTAATTGGGCATGCAGTTGCATTTGACTGAACAATACAACAAAAGTCATTGGCAGAGACCTTCCAAAAGGTGTTGAGGAGCATGATGATGGTGATGATGATGATGATTCATTTTGTTAAGGTATTACTTTGCAGATTTTACAATTAAAATTATCGCCATATGATTTTTCTAATCAGTGGGCTGTTAAACATGCAGCACGTCCATATGGAAACCATGATTTTCCCAGTGTGTGAAGTCGTATTTGCCATTGGCGGAGTCATTAGCATGCATATAGATGAGGAAATTAAGAATTAAGGCCATGAAGGGTTAAACTTGCTTTGCCATGGAAACAGTCTTTTATCAGTTCCGGACTAGATTCAGTTAAAATGAAGTTAATATGGAAATCCAGTGACTGGTTTGATTGACGGACAGTTTGATCGAGGTGGTCAAATCACGCGCCGGCTCATGTTGTTGAGCGACGAAGGGAAAAATCTGGTGAGTGATCGGACTCGTGAAGGAGGCTGTCAATCAAAGTGCTTTCATCATCACAGCTCTTAAATACTTAAAGCTGCAGAAGGTCACTTTTTTTTTTTGGACGCCATTTCTCAAAGAATCCAGAATAACGTTTCATCATAATGTAATTTAAGTGTTCGGATAAGAAACGTGTGTATTAACCTTAAGCACTTTATCTTGACTCTGTTTTCATGGGTTTTAGATCATTTCAGATGGTGACTGAATCTGCTGAATTTGCTTGCTTTGTATGTTCTGTCATATTTCTGGCATTTTGACCATAAATTATCATTTTAACTCCCAAAGACCTACAGTAAACACCTGCCAGTGAGTACAAACCTACAGATCTAAAACTGTAGAACCATTAATCCCATCAATACAATACATGTAAATAATTCAGGTAAAATGCAGTTTTTAGTGGCATCTGGTATGATCCATTTAGACATTCAGAGGCTCCATAGTGAACATGGAAACATCTGCAACATTGATTCACCAGTAAAACAGATGTAATTTGACAGATGGAGATGATCGTAAACATTTTTTTTTTTTTACATTCCAGTTGCTCTTTCTTCAGTTACGATATGATAACCTTGAAAGTTACTTTCTGCGTGTATGAACCTCTATATGATAAGCAAATTAAATACAGGAAAATACCTGCTTTTTACTGAAGAATGCAAAAGAAAATATAACAATAAATGGTGATAAATCACTTAGGAAAAGTTAAATGTAGAGAAAAATGCAATGGAACATTGCCACAAAAATAGTTCTAATTTTCAGTTACATTTGATTCAATTGATAAAAAAGAAATATCACATATAGCTCTTTTACATTACACTGTTTAATACCTTTTTACATTTGCACTATTTACACTTTAACATGGATGTTTACATTGTGTACAAAGTTAGATTTTTATAGTACTTTTATATTCCTAACTCTACACTTCCATATAGTATATCTATAATTTGCACATATTTCAATTATACACTACTTTTTAGCTTATATTTTTCAAATCTATATATGTATCTTCTTACGTTGTTTTTCAGATGTAAGTGCGCTGTCGCTGGTAGAGACCACTTGCAGTTTTGTTGCACAACTGGTGTAATAACAATAAAGTCAATTCTATTCTATTCTATTCTATTCTATTCTATTCTATTCTATTCTATTCTATTCTATTCTATTCAAGGGTTAAACCACAAATAAGCGTCTGGTCAGCACTCAGTCTGGGAAGAAAGAAAAAAAAAAACCAAATCTGCCTTTAAACTTAACAGAAATATTGATTTAACCTTCACTCTGATGATCATTGACAACAGCTGACATTTTTGTCATGATAATATTTCAAATCAACAGAAATTGGAAGCACTACAACCTGTAGGTGTGATGTGTCTTACTATTTTGTCCATATTGTGTGTATTCTTGTGTAGTAAAATTGTGAGCAGCTAAACAATAAATATCTGAATATCTTTCTAAATAAAAGTGCGACGGGTCAGAGTTTTCAGTGCCAGCAAAATATCTTTATTCATAGCTGAGAGAAGGTAAATGAAACATCTGCTGTGCCCAATGAAACTTTGTTGTTCTAATGTCTGGCAGAGGTTTGGGCCAAAGCAAGAATGTGGGAGTGATTGCAGCATCTGGTGTTTTGTGGAGGCTAAAGCCTATTTGAAAGCTTAAGGCTAAATTACTACCAAATCTGCAGCGAGTGCGCTACTGTGTTCACGCAGCTTTTGTGTATGATTTGGACAGTTTAGTCAGAGAAGCAGATTTAAAGAGAATTTATTTCAATTGGTGCTCTCCTTTTCTTTTCATTTGTCTTATTTGCACACAAACACACTGAGCCCACAGCACCTTCTCTACAGTTTGATTTTAGATTTTCATTTCACTTTGAGATCAGTTCTGCGCCGCATTAAACTTTACATTTTCCACAGAGTCGGTCGTTAGAATACCGCAGCGTTCCAAACGTCTCCCAAAACCGTTTTTAGCAGCAGCTCGGTGGAAAAGCAGAGTGACCCAGCGATGAGGTGACTGCACGGCTCCAGCGAATATCTGCTGCTCGTTTGCTAAGTTTGGCAGTCAGGGGTGTTGGATGATTCACTCCATGTAGAACTGAGCCCAAAGCTACTTTATTACTCCGGCGAGATGTTAACACATTTTCATCTGAAGTGACAGTAAATTTTAACGAGTCTGCATACCAGTTCTGTCACACTGATAGCTTATCCTCCTGTCTGTCGGCACGCCTGTTTGTGTTAGTCTATATCCCAAAACACAAAGGTTTAACCCTTTACCGGGCAAGTGACTATTTTTGGTAATTTCATGCATTGCAAAACAGTGACAGCAACAGTTACAGTGAGTGCAGTGAGGCAACGGTCTCAGGTCCAGTGTGGTCTACAGGGTCTGTAAGGTCCACCTCCGCATGAACAGTGAGCGTACCTGCTTTATTAGGTACCATGAAGTAATGGTACTAATGTAAGGAATGATGTTCAGAGTGGTAATGTGGATGTGGACAGGTGTCCGGATCAGCACTTATGTTAGTCTAATGTTCTAAAATACATGTTCCTTTACCGTACATGTGTTTTTCTTATATTTTTAGAATACTTCTTGGATTTTTTGTTGTTTTTTTTTGCCACTCAGGGGTAAGGAACCAAATATGGTCACTTCATTGACCTCGATTTTCTACATAAAAATAACATTTTTTGAAAATTTTCACAAAAGTAATCAAGTCTTGTTATGTCCTCCAATAACACACTAAGGTTGAAATATTGAAGTTCAGAGTATTTCTATGGGTGCCCTATAAAGGGTTAAAGTTTTAATCTCCATTACAAAAAAAACAAAAACAAAAAAAGAACTCTGTTCCATTTATGACCTTATTGCAGTCTCATCTTTGTTTACTGATCAGTCTTTTGTGTATTGGTGTGAAAATGTCACTATAATTAGCTGAAATTACAGTTTGATGTCAGTTGTATCAGGCCAGAGAGGTTTAAACACGTCGAAATGTGAAGGGCCTGTGAACACCAGCTGTTCACTAAAACTGATGTCACTGTGTGTCCAAATCACGCTGAGGCAAAATGGATTCTTCACAGTCCATTTAGTAGTGGGCACCCCAATCGTACTGGACGCAGGGCTTAAATGGACTGACTGAGCGTTAAAATAAACATTTTAAGTGCACATTTGGCCGTTCTGCTCAAATATCTGCCAAAACTTCCCTGGCATGTCAGGATTATTCCCACTCAAACATGTAAGGTAGCTTCAACAAAACACTTGTGAGCGATGTGAAAATGAACATTGATTTGTATGTTTTTTTTTGCGCATCCAGTTGAATCACTGTGAGATGTAAAAATGGGAGGCACTTCTGTCACGTTTGGAGATCTACGCAGTTTTGTAGCTTTTATAGACTTTGTGAATAATTGCCTCCGCTCCTCTGCATCTCATTACATCAGACTGAAGGAAATGTGCAATTTAAAAATAAGCAAATTGAGTCAGTTTGTTTGAGAGGCACAGAATTATTCATCAGTGTGAAAACAACGTACAGATGAGACGTTTCACGTGAGTGAGTGAGTCACTGCTTGTTAAACTTCCTTCAGTTCAAACTGATCCAACAAACTTTCTGGTGCATGATTTGTACTGTCTTACCCTGATACAATTAATACTTTAACATTAAAAAAATGAGTAATCTTCTTACATTTTCTCTGTGCACGAACCAGGGAGCACATCACTAGTTTCCTGTATTAACCGACTGAATTCTATGTACAGTTTAGTGAATCAAACATTTTTTCATAGGAAGTCTGACACAAGCCTGAATTAAGAAATTATAGACTGTGACTATAGAGTATGGTCTTTAAACAAGAAACTGTGACATTGGAGCCTTACATTGAAAACTTTCTCAATGCTTTATGACTGTAGATGAGGTGAATAATTATGACTTACTTACCTGTACCAATGCCCTCAACTTCCCAAGGACTAATATTCAGCAGTATATTAATTGAATTCACTTGTGCACATTTTTATATTCAGTTATACCTACTTTAACCACTGAAAATAACAGTTTGTTTAATTCTAACAGAAACAATATTTCTTGTGTGATGTGATTAGACTTGCAAACATGCTGCGAGTTCCATCTCAGTGGTAGAATGCTAATAAGTACTTTAAGTTAAGTACACATTTGAAGTACTTGAGTGTTCACATTTTCTGCAGCTTTACACTTCTACATTACATCTCAGGGGCAGTATTGTACTTTTTACTCCACTGCATTTGTCCGAAAGCCGTAGTTACTTTTCAAACTTAAGTTTTTCATTTCCTTGTCCAGTGAAAACCATATATCTCCAAATGCGTGGATTTTTAAATATCTGTGATAAACTGGAGGATTAAGTGTCTGTATTTTGTGAAAAATTATCCTTCTTAAAATAAAGTCTTTGAAAACCTTCCAGGAATTGGCTGGAAAATGCATTGTCATGAAGATGAAACATCTGTTTTCCTGAGCTCATGAAAAGCTGAAAAATACTCACCGGACGGCGACACTGCAAACATGTGATGATCTTCTAGAATGTGTGAGCATCCTTTACCACCTAAGGACCCAGTTACAGCTGGAGCCTTTTATTGCAGATCCCACAGCCAATTGAGTCTACTTACAATACGGTGGCTATGAATGTTGATTGAAAGTTGAGTTTTTGGTCCAAAAAATTAAAGCTATTTTTTTTTTTTTTTAAATGTCGTGGATAATTTATGATTTTAAGCAATTGTTTTCTGGCAGCATGAATTGAAGACAAAACATGATTCCAAATTGCTCTTTCTTTACTAAAACTAAATCATTTACTTCATTTATTGAAGCTTTATTTTGGCTCTCTTTTGTGAGGGAGACGTGGCCAAGAGGCTGAACTGGTGCAACAACAATAATAATATAATAATAAGCAAGACATATGACTGGAAAAAGACAATCACAATTAACAAATTAGGAGAAACACACGCTAAACAGGACACATAGGAAACTTTTGTCAAAGAACAAATTTCTCCAGAGCAATAATATCAACCTTGAAATGTAGGCTTTTTTTTTCCTCCAGAAAACAAAACCTTGATTAATCAAATTATTTCAGTATATTGGCTCAGCTAATGATCATTTTACTGAAGAGAAGCATCTGAACTGTTCCTCCAGCACTGTTTGGTCTCATAGGTGACATTTAAAATGGCCAAACCAGGCTGTGACTCAACAGGAAAAATAATAAAAAGCATCTGATTTTAAAATAAATCAAGTCAATTAAACCGTATGCACAGTCAGTTCCCAAACATGAACTCTGTGTAAGCTTTTCTATCTGATATGAAATGTCACAGATTTCAGATAAACATTTTTTTACTCTCTGTGTGATTTCTTGCGGGACAGTTATTGGTGTGTTTATTTGTCGATGCTGTGTTAGAGCTTTAGAAGCCCAAAAAAAATATATATATCCTCGTCTGATCCGCATCTGATCAAAACACAGAATGTGACACCCCTCCACATTCACACTCATACACAGTGTGGATTAGTTAGCTGTGTTCATCTATGTTTAGCTGCTGGAGCTGCCTAGCTGTCCAAAAGCTGTCACCATATTACAAGCTACTGCTGTGAGCGCTCCTACACACACACACACACACACACACACACACGCACACACACACACACACACACACACACACACACACACACACGCACACACACACACGCACACACATATACACACACGTGAATACAGGTAACAGTAAGGCTTTGTAAGGAGTTTGAATGACTGCTATAAGGTTACCCAGAAATACACTTTCTCACACACACACAAACACAGACACGCACGCTCTCCAGTTTTTTTCCCTATTCTAATTGCCGCAATGTGACACTGCTTCCCACATCATGAAAAGAAAGAGGGATATACTTACAGAGAGAAAGGAAGGGGTGAAGCACCAGGTGGTGACGACAGACAGAGGAGAGAGGGAATCTGCATTTGACCTACATCTGCACAAATGTTTGGAAGTTTTCAATGCATCCATCCATTAGACTGTCTGTTCGTCCATACTGAAGCAAAGCTAAACATATTATTTCTTTAAATGTGTCATATCATTGAAGTCAGTATCTGTTTTTTAAGAGAAACATATCAGCCAGTATTAGTATCAACATATTGGATGTCATTTCACCGATGGCACTGACCAAAATGTATCTACTGTGTTATGTAAAAAGGTTTTGTTGTAAATTTGGATAGTTATGCTACTTCAAAGATAATGACTTTAAAACACTAAAATCAGCTTTAGTAGTACTTCTTAAATACTTTTAAAAATGACCTAAATCCATCATTAGCTTGTTGAGAATAAAAGGATTTGAGGTTCTGCAAAAGAAGCCAGTGTATTGGATTGTAGAAATGTGAACTGAAATTATTTACATCAGTCTGGACGATTTGTGTGACCACTAGAGGGATTAGTGAGTCAGTCTGGAGAACTACTAAGAAACTTCTTTTCGAGTCAAAGAAAGTGACAAAATGATAAAAGCTACGTGCACTGTTGTTATTATCACTACTGGACACAGCTAATAGAGTTTGATGCTAAAATCGCATACATCTCATTAACCTAGTTTTATATATGTAATGAATATTCCTTTGTTTCCCTGACATACAAAGGATACAAAAAAAATACACACAACAATGAAATAAACAAAAATAAATAATTAGCAGTGTTAGTTTTCATCCAAATCCAATCATAAACACATGTACGGTTGTGGTACAGCCTGTAGAAACCTATTACTTATTCTAATTGTAATCTGAAACTGGTGTAAATCTCATTACACACTCACATTGCTTGTATCAGGTGTAGCTAATAAAATGGCCAGTGAGTATATATGCTGCTGCTGTAGCGCATCTGCTTCAAGAATCAATGTGTTGTGCATTCAGAGATGCTGTTCTTCATACCTAGGCTGTAACCAGTAGATATTCGGGCATTCTCCTCTGACCTCTGGCATCAACAACGCTCAGAGATCTGCTGTTTACTGGATATTTGGTCTTTTTCAAATCAATCAAAATCTCAATAGATCAGCAGTTTCTGAAATACTCAACAACCGTGTTGCATTCAAAGCCACATAAATCCCTTTTCTTCCTCATTCTGAACATCAGCAGATCATCTTAACCGTGTCTACTTGCCTAAGTGTTCTAAATTGCTTTCATATGATTGAACACATGTACCTAATAAAGTGGCCGGTGTGTGTATGTTACTGGAGAAAAAAGCATTAAAAATTAATGACTGACCAAAATCCTGATGAAATATCTATACATTAAGGTTCCCGTTTTCATGTAAATATATAAAGACTCTGCTGCTTCAAGTCTCTCATAAGTTAAGAATTACCTCCTCCTTTCAGGCATGATGCAGAAGTGTAACTCTTCTTCCTGTTCTTAGTCTCCTTCTTTTTCTGTCATATTTCTCGTAGATTAGACATGCTATAAAACATATTTCTGGGAGAAATTAGTTCTGGATTGTAAAATAAAGGGTTGGAAAATAAATCGTACAAGTGAAGTCTATCTATTTAACATGAAGTGAAGTGAAAGTGAAGTGAACAATAACTGACGCCATATCCAGCCTTTTTTTGGGGGAACTTTGGAAGAGGTTAACGAAATGTGTATTGAGTTAGAGTCTTCATAACTGTAGCGGGAGGATAAAAATAGAAAAAAGTGCAGTTCACTCATTCAGTCAATGAATCAATGAATGGCAGCTTAATTTGTTTCTTTATGCTTTTTTCCCAGGTTTTTCAGATCGCCTATGTGATACTAAAGGCGGCCAACTCACCCCGCCCTGGTAAGAGTTCCACTTAATATTTTTTATTTTCACAACCTGATTTGTGCATCAAAACACCAATAAAAGGTACCAATAAAAGGTAAATGTGACCAAGATCCTGCAAATAAATGAATAAATCCAAACAATTCATTAGTAGAGTGAACTTCTCACCTTTTGAAGCTTTGTTCTGCATTTTTTTTTGTGTTAAAAGCTGAATATTTATTGTATTTATAACATATGGAGAATATAAGATCAACTACAACTAATGTCTGGTTAATGAAATAAAGACTCAAAATAGGTGTGCATTTACTGCCTTGGTGACAGAACATGTTTAATGAAAAACTGTGAAGCCCACATAAATTTGGAAAGGTGAATTTCAAAGTCAAACATTTAATTGAAATTACATTGCATTACTTTTGGAGCAGTAAAATGAATTAATTCTGGGGTGTTTTTTCTTCTATCCTGAGGCTAAAATCACCCGAAAGTGCACATTTTAAAGGTGAAATTTTATAAGTGTTCTTCACATGGGTTCATGACCTCAGACCCTCGAGGGGGTTCACAGCTTTATTACCTTTTTCATCCCTGCTTTATCCCTGCTTGTACATTCATGACTTGTTTGACTTATGTTAGAACCATCAGTAGTGGATTCACATGAGTAGTCTTTTATAATTATAAAAACTTGAGATACATTTGGATTGAAACCGTCTGTTAAACTTGGGTTATGAAATAAACAGCAGTGATAAACCGCAAACTAAATGTAAAATGAATCACTATTTCCTACTTTGAGTGTTGTGATCAACGTAATGCACTGATGGTAAAACAAAGCTGATCTACAGAACAATCAGGCTACATTAAAAAAAAAACCAAAAAAAAACCATTTTTGATTCATTGATGGCCACATTTTGCAATTTTAAGCCTCTTTTTTAATTCTAATTGCAACGGTTTCCATTTTCAGCTCCTTTGCCTGAAGGTACTTCTATATCAGCTGATGTTTTAATTGTAAAAAGTATTAGTGTTTGATAAAACTGTCATAGCTTGACAGTCAATCTAATTTTCCTACTCGGTTTTTTCATTAACTAGAATTCCCTTTACTCTCCGCTCAATCATTTCAGAAGGTGGAATATAATAGTGTGCTTCAAGTTATTGCAAGATGTGGGAAATTGAAGGTTTAATCAATTTTCTATGTATTTTAAGTAGGATGACCTAAACATTAGCTTGGACGTGCCTGATTTTTTTTATCGATCTCTTTCCTTGTCTTTATATCACAGATTTGAAGCCTTTCATCATCATTTTCCTCAACAATATTTATGTCCTCAGGTAACTGGGTGTTAGAGCGATCAATCGATGGCGTGACCTTTGACCCCTGGCAGTACTACGCCATCACAGACACCGAGTGCCTGACACGGTTCAACATTAATCCACGCACAGGACCGCCATCTTACACCAGAGATGATGAAGTGATCTGTACATCCTTCTATTCAAAGATTCACCCTCTGGAGAACGGAGAGGTAACACATTCAAGTTTTTACTCGCCGTGTTTTCGCAACATAATCTCTCAGCTGCTTTTGATTGTGATAATTGGCTGGAGTTTAGCAGTATTTGGTTAGTGAAGTAAAGTTGCTTTGAATTTGGCTGTATAATTGGGTTCATTTAGACCTACATCTGGGGAAGTTCACTAAAACTGCACTGGATTGGCTTGTACATACAGCGTAACATGCTTTATCAGGGCAGATACTGCATGTGACAAACAGGTTAAGGGCTTTTTTTTTTTTTTTTGTTTTTTCACAAGAGAACAATAAAGTTACATAATTACAATAAAA
>JAPQRQ010000017.1:6737818-6773942 GCA_037367365.1 Apogon talboti
CTCCGGCTATTGGTCCATCTGGATCCAATCTAACCCTACTGCTAGGAACGACAATAGCTGTTGTGTGCGTGTGTGTGTGTGCGTGTGTGTGTGTGTGTAATCAGTAGATAAACAGAGTGAAAAGTTCGGACACCGACTGCAAACAACCACCGGCGACAGAAAGACGACCCAGGTGTGTTTGTGTTTATAAGTCTGCGTTTCTGTGCGTGCGTGTCTATTTTCCTCCGCTTGTGCGCGCCTTCGAGCCTTCTTTGTGTGTGTCATTTTAGAGGAGTTTGTTTTCTGAAGCTTTTGTGACAATCTGGTTTTCATTTCCTGAAGGATGGTTTCCTTTGTCCCCCTTCTACCCTCGCTCTCACTCTGTTCAGTCGTCTGAATGGAGCGCCTGTTGTCACTGTGGGCTTTTGTACTCACAGAAATGACAACAAAAACCCAATGAATGCAGATCAGAAAAAAAAAAACTCCCACCATGTCACATCCAAAGAGGCCAGTAACACAATAATCGCCAAAGTCATATCACTATTGCGTATAAGCAATTTAATCATTAGTTACTATATTTTCTTTTTGGTTTCTTGGTAGTTGCTTTTCTCACCTTGAAATTGGTTTATCATCAAATTACTGCAGAATCAGGAGCGTATCCATTTATACTCAAAGATCAAGCCTTTCTATTTGTCATCTTGGCAACTTCAGTGTAAAAACACAACTCATTAAAAGAGTCAAAGTATTTTTGAGATTAAATTTGTGGATTATTAGGTTTTAATTAAACGACTGAATGCCAGAAAAAGTCGGAAAAGTCAATATATCAACTAATATTTCTCCAGCATGAAAATGTTAATTACTTTGCCAAGAAAAATCCTTGTATAAAACCAGTTTGTCACTGTCATAACTTTAGTATAAAGCTGGAACGTCTTCAGCACTTAAAAATGAATGAAAAATTTACTAATTTTACCTTTTGCCAATTGGTTTCACACATTAGAAATAAAACTGTGTTGATTTGACCAGAACCCTCCCAAGACAGAATAACTGCATCAGGAATTTGACCCTTTGAGACTAACAAGTATAAAATAAGAATGGACTAACACGGCAGGTTGACAAGTTTTCTTTTCTGAAGTTCTGTAAAAGTCATCTTACGTCAGGGCTCACATGGGACCCCCTGAAGAGGACTGAGGTCAGTCATGACTCATTTTCACACCTCCTCTTACTGCCTGACAAAACCCACTCTTCTGCATATCCATATCTGGAAAATTAAAACCTCATAACTTTAGTTTTTACTCCGTTTTCTTGTATGATCTTCAATTTGTGGCTTTATTCTGTCACTTAATACTTCTAATCTTGCATTTTCTTCTGAGTTTTTAAAGCCATTTTCCATTACAATAACTGGTTTATGGTATTTATGGTATATTGGCCACTTGTGCATTTTGTAAAATTTGTAATTTTAGGCAGTCTGTTTTATTTAGTCACCAAGAATCATCAAGTCATCAAGAATAAAAGGTGTACAATGTAGCATTTCTCTCTGTAAAAAGATTTTTTCCAACTGCATAACTTCTCTACACTCAATAAACAAACCCTGACAAGGAAAAGAAATGAAAAATGGAAAAATAATGTATGATATTATTATTATTATTACTATTATTTATTATTATTATTTATTTATTCTATTTTTTTTCAGGAGAACCTTAATTTTCCATGATACCTAAAATAAATAAATACAGTCAGATTGGGGGCATAAAGGGATGTTTCTACTACCAGTCTCACCTCCTCATAAGGAGCAGAAACTTGTGAGGAGCAATTGAACGCAGCATGAAACTAAATTATAACTGGACTTTTCAACTCTGCAGTGATTAATAGGGTTTTAACTGCCACTGTGATGGATTTAACCCCCTGCTGTGTCTTCAAAGGACATGTATACAGCATATGTAAGCCCAGTTTTACAGCTGTGTCATTAGATTGAAATGGCGTAACATGAATATAGGACACAAAGATGATGTGAATAAAACTTTAACATGCCATCTTGTCTGTAAACATTATGTCAGATGATTTTTGACATCCCATGTGTTACTTCACGATGTCATTGATTGGTCATTATAGTTTTCGACTGAGTCATGTAAAACCATGTACAACTGTTCTTTTAGTTTTATCTCCTCTCTCCCGCTTTGTGTTACTTATTACTAGAGATACACCGAGGCAGCCTTTTGAAATCCACTAATAACCGACTTCTGCTTTTTATTCTCATCGACATACTTTAGGAAAAATGTGAAATGATTTTGTTTTTTTCTACTTCTGTCAGTGATATGATGCAAGTTTACATTACCGGCACCCTATGAAGCCAAATGACATTGTATTTTGGAGTTTCTCATTAAAACTAAAGCTTGTTGGTGATAAAAAGGTTTGTTTTAATGAAGATTGTGTCAGTATCCTGATTAGGGTTTTAATAGAGAGGATTATGTCTTCTTATTCTGACCACTAATAGAGTTAATAACAGGCTTATCCAGCCCTCCAGGGGATCCGACTGAAGTCTATTGTAAGTGTCGATGAGTGTGTTTGAGTGTTTATTGTTCCTTCGTTTCACCTGCTATAATTTCCTTCTCCTGCTGTTCTCTTCTGTTGGTCTTTCCTCCGTCCTCTCTCTGATTTCTTTTCTTTCCTCTCCCCTGCAGGACACAGACGGGTCATCAGGTTGCTATGACAAAAGCTTTTAATCTTGTCAGGTTGGGTGGATGGCGTCAGGAAAAAAAAAAGAGTTTTCTGGGAAATGTCAATAATTTCAGTCCTAAATTCAGGTGTGCTAAGTGGGTAGACAATCATTCACAAAGATGTACAAGTGCCCCAGAGTGTCGCACAAAATAGGCTCCGTCTTTCTTTGAAATGATTCGCCCTGATATGCTTAACACAGAAAACGGCAACAATAAAAGCAAAGTAGAAACAAGCAAATAAAATGGTCACTGCATGTTCACTCATGCAGAGTTACTTAACCTGTTTCCTCTATCTGGGTACTCCAAAGAAGAGGAAACGGTGTTTTTCTTAGAGTGCTCTCATCTTATATAGACGTGTGTGAAGTCACTGAAATGTAACCGCAAAAGCAGATCATTTTAATACCAGTTTAAATTGCTATGTGTAAAGGGAAAAGTGAAGTTTACAGTAGAAACATTCACAATGACACAGCTATGGTTCAGCTCAACACAGATTTTTAGCATCTTCAGCTCATCTTTTCAGTCTGAATCAGTGTTGTTTTGGTGCGTTTCCTGTTTCTTGGCATAGACAGTTAATGGTAATCCACTTTATACAGCCGGCTCTGTGCTAAATAGCAGTAACAGCATTCACCGCTCACTGGTGAATGTAGGGAAACATTTAGCAGCTAAAGAGTCTGATGTTCTTCTCAGAGGTCGAGGGTCTGTTTTAATAGGTGTATTAGATGTAAACACAGCAGCCATAAGGTGCTTTCAGACTGGAGGAACTTTTCATGGTTCTGCTTACTACTGGAGAAAGTGCTTTTTTTTTTTTTTTGTATTTGCACTGCAAGAAGTGGGATTACTGTAGTTGTTGGTATACTCTTTTCTTTTTAGATCTTCTTTTAGATCTTCTTTTGTCAACACAAACCTTGCAGACTGTATGCAAGTTCATGTTAAATTCAGCAGTGGAAATGCTAAACTTTGAAGCATCACCATGTAAACAGCTGGTGAAGGTTTAATGTATAGTATTTAGTGTTTTCTAGTGATGAAATTACAGATTGTTACAAAAAAAAGCCCCTATGGTGGGCTCTAAAACTGAGAAAAACAACTCATTAGATCCAGTCTTTGTTTTGTCTGTTTTTTTTTTTAAGGGCATATTAACTGTGGCCCACTGTACAGCATACTGCACTAT
The DNA here is from genome assembly GCA_037367365.1 of Apogon talboti. Taxonomy (NCBI): domain Eukaryota; kingdom Metazoa; phylum Chordata; class Actinopteri; order Kurtiformes; family Apogonidae; genus Apogon; species Apogon talboti. Next base: position 6,741,680 of record JAPQRQ010000017.1, read on the forward strand.
GTGATGTTTTTATACATTAGCATTGGATGTAGTTGTAAAAACAGAAAGCGGTCATCACCCGTTCTAATTCTGTGGAGGTGACTTTTCTCTGCTTGTTTATAATTTGCTTATTTCAAGTTAACAGCTATTGTAAACAGAATTTAGAGTTTTAATTTGCACTTAGGGTGGCACAGGGGTACAGTGGTTAGCACTGTCGCCTCACAGCAGCAACGTCCTAAATTGCCTGAAGGTATGAATGATCCTTTTCCACCATAGGAACTATACCAGGAACTTTGAAGAACTTTCCCTGGAAAAAAGTACATTGTAGGGGGTAGGACTTTTCAGATTCCCCAGAATTCTAAGGGGTGGGGCTGTGTGTTAAAGTACTCTTTGTGTTTTAGTAAAAAAAGGAAAAAACAGACTCAAAGTTTTGAGCATATTTATTATCAGAAACAACTGTAAATGTCCGTAACGAAACTTTTTGAGATTGCAGAAATAAACTTTTAACTCTTTTACATCTGCGCAAACATGCTTTTTAGTCTTGAACATCAGTATCCATATTTCAGCTTCATATTTTTTGTTATTTCCAGGTGTTTTTTTAGTCTGTGTGGAACTCTCTGAAACAGTTCCTTTCTACTTGTAATAGAGTTTCACATTGCTTAGGATCTCAGCTTTCCGATGAAGTTTGATTTTTGTGGATAGCACAAAGGGTTCATGAGTTACAGTAACCTGACTGCTGTAAAGTGCAAAATGCAGCGCCGGAGAGACTGCAGTTGTTAAAGGGTCAATGGTAATAGAAATTCCTGGGAATGTTGGCGGCTAATGTGAGAGTGAATGATGGTTCATCTGCATATGTCAGCCCTGCGACGAACTGATGAGATGTCCAGTTTGCCCGCCAGGAGCCGGGATAGGCCGCGGAACACCTGCATAAATGTTACACACTTATTATTGTAGGTTATTGGTACTCGCCCATCACCACTTGGAACACTTTTGTCAAAATATGGACATTTATGGATGGATGAAACAAATCTCAGCTTCAGAACGGCTGTCGGTCACGTTCATGAAGATGCAGTATACCTCATCGTCCTCTGTGGACTGATTGTGCTGCAGTTTTGTTGCGGTCCTGCCATCTGTGGTAAATTAAAAAAAAACAATGAATGAAAGTCCGCGCTGGAGTCCAAATGAGCTCATGGTGATTCCCGCTCTGTAGTGTGGGTTTAAAGTCTGATTTGAGAGCCTTCTGGAATTCAAATTAGCAAATGAGGTTAGCTAGAGAATAAGTGTTAGTCAATAAAACGTCCACTGTCGTCCGCCTCCATGCCTGCTGCTGTGTATGTGTGTGTATTTTCATTCAGCTGTGAAATGGGTGATTCCTCCTCTCGTTTTAAGAACTGAGAGTAATGATGTAGAATGGAAGAGGTTTATAGAGGCATTAAGCCCACCTCTTACACCCTCTCTAACACTCTCTATCTTTCTGTCTCGAGCTTTATTTCTGCCTCCCCCCCTCTTTCCCAGTGTCCCCCTCTCTCTGTTTTTATGGTGGCATTATTATCTCACTCTCCCACCCATTACTGCTCAGGTTGGAGCAGAATAATAAATTTCAGGATCATGCCGACACAGCGATTCTCCCAACTAAGGCTCATTCTGTGGACTCGACAGAAACGCTGCACCAAAACAACACAAGACAAGAAAGACTGTGGCATATTCTTCTCCTCTAAACTTTTTTCTGTACATTGGAATCAGAATTGAATTGATCAGAACAATACCCCTAATGACAACAGATATGTGTTGCAGTAAACAATAGCAGTTTTGGGAACACTGGCGCTCAAATTCCAAAATAAAAATAGTATTATTTACAGCATTTATTTCCAAAAAAGTGACTGATTTGTTAAAATAAGAAAATATGCTTGTGTTATATTGTATGGTGTAAAGAAAACAAGTTAATTCACTTTAACAACACAATATTAATGTTAACATAGGAATAATCCATAAACCAAACTGCTATTATTGCTTTATCATTTGAGCTATGGTTCAATGAAAGTGGAAAACACATATTTACGTGCCTTTTTTGCCGTGTACTGCTTATATTACCTTGTTTGTACCAAAGAACAATTCCATCAACTGCACCTTATTGCTGTATTTCATTTGCTGAATCTAAAACCAATGTTATGTTATTATGATTTGTGCAAAAATGCAAGGAGCTCACCTTTGTTTTCTTTAGATGACATTACAGAGGTTAATAGTGAAGTTCAGGGCTAGAAATTTTAAGTTGTGTCTTAAGGTTTCATTGCAGACCTGAATAAAATGTAATGTACAAGAACGATGATGCATGATAGAAAGAGGGAACATGCAGTAGTTCACCACTGAGGGCTCCATCTAATTCCAAGTTGTACACCACTTTCAGCTGCAAGATTTTTTTAAAATTTTTTTTTAACCCAGTATGAAATCCATCAGAATTTGCATCACATATAATATATAGAACTGAACTGCAGGCATCGACATACGACTAATGGTGATATATTGACTTGTGCATTTCAGATTTAGATTCAGTGTCCATTATTTAGGTAAAATCTTATGTTTTTCTCATTGTTGCCCAGTGTCAGTTGCTTACAGTATGTACGTCTTTCCTTCTGTTTCAGCTCACAGCTTACGGAGGGAATGTTGTCTACACTGTGTCTTACACCACAGACCAACAAGAACAAAGGGCCATTAGAGTCACATCAGAGCCTGACCTGATCATAGAGGTAAGCTGGAGATGTCATAACATACTGGGATCCATTTATATATGTGTGACTGAGAATATTTCTGATATATAATATATTCACCTTTAACGGTAGAGGTTTTTTTTGGTGTTTGAAGCTTTTATGCGTTTGTCTTCTAAGCCCATGTGGGTATGTTTGGGAAGGTTGCTGCATTCAGGAGCTCAGTTTTAACACATGCTGTAGTTCTGTGGGCAGGCCTTTGGTCAGGAGTATTGACAGAAGTGTTTCCCAACACTGAACACGTACACGGTTTTTAGTGTGGGAGGAAAAATTCCCATCCGGACGGAAACCCACACAAACAAAAGCGTGAACACGTTAATGCATGTGTGTCTGAAGCATTATTTATCTTTTCCCACAAGCTATCGACTTTTTCACCAGGGAAGACCACTAAATGAAGTAGCAAATAAAAGCTTTTAAAGACACACAAATGCACACATGCACACTGGGCGCTACAGCTGGTGGAAAAGTGCTGAACTTTGCAATAAAAATGCAGATAGTCTCTCCCTCCCTCCTCTCTCTGTATGTCTTTATAATGAGCAGGTTGTGATATGATGTATGGCAGCAATAAGCAAAGCTGCAACACTATTAGTTAACTATTTATATCTCCTATATCACTGAAGAGCATTATGTGTTTGTGCATGTTTACACGCAGTGCAAGGGCTGCAGAAGCCATCCCATTATTTTGCATTCACAGCGTTCTACCGGTGACGTGTTGCAGAAGAGGGAATTTTAATTAGAATAGTCTGAAGGATTTTCAAGTGCTGTGTTTGTAAAAAGCCGCAGAAGTACACAGGAGTAAAAGTCGAGTAAAAAAAAAAAAAAAAGGAAGTTTGATGCGGTAGTCACTGCATTTTCAGACACAAATACAAACATCTGTAGTAGTTATGGCTAACATTTATCAAAGAAAGGAAAAGAATGAAAAGGGAAGATGTGAATGGAAAGAGGAAACTAAGGGATATGTGAAAGGAAGTTAGAGGAGAGAGGATGAAATGGTGAGGAAAGGAAGGAAAGACGTCAAGGAAAAGTAAAAAAGGAAGGAATGAAGGAATGAAGAGGAAAGGAATGAATGTCGAAACCAGCCAAGTAGACGGTCACAGACCAATGAGTTGGTGATATTTAAAGACGTGTCAGTGGGATCGACCGACAGCGAGGAGGAGGGGAGGACAAGTGTCGGTCTTGTTGTCAACAAAAAAAAAACCCTCTCCAAACGACGACAATAATGAGCCACCTACACACTGTCAGCCGCCTTTCTCCCTCTTCACTGTCTCTCTTTCAGCCTTTGTGTGGTTCCTTCCGCCTGCTGTTTACTCTCTGTACGTCCACGTCGAGGCTCGATATTGTTTGTTTTACGGTTTTTGTGAAGTAAAGAGGAAGCTGTCATAAGTAATTTTGGATCTGAATAGACAATAATCTCCGTGGCTTTGTTGAATTTCTTGTCTTTTTCTCAATCCGGCCCACTTTATCACCCTCCATCAGCGCGATGACAACTACAGCAGCCAGTACACTCCACCGCAAATAAGCAGCAGATGGCTGTTTCCAAATTCTAACTCTGTGTCTGATCAATACAAATAATTCTATTAGGTTCTGCTGTACTATTTCAGGTTCCTTATGTTTATTATGGATTATTCACTAATATCAACACTTGTCCCCCAAAACCCAACATGTTCCTCTCTCAAAAAGAGTAGGTTTTAATTTTTTAGATGGTGGAGCTTTTACCTTGAAAATAGTGGCTGCATGTTTTCTGGTTAATTGTTGTTTTAGCAAAAAAAATGTAGATAAAGTGAATAAAAAATGGAAGCACCGACTCCTTGAAACATCAGTACAGCATGAAGTACATGTTGAATAATAAAAGTTATCTCAGAAGCTTTTTAAATGTTAGATAAGCATTTTTTTTTTCTTTCTTTTTTTAGGAATAAATCACCTTGCATACATGTTTTAGGTGTTATTAAGAGAGGTGAGAAATAAACAAAAGATTGCAAAAGCCTTATTTTTATAAAGCAGCTCTTCTTTTTTACTGTTTTTTTTCTTTCTCACTTCTTTCTTCTGTAGGCGTGAGTATTCGTTGATCTTAAAGATGTTCACAATTTTCAGGATTATACCATATCCTACCATCATCACTGTACTCCTGTTTCCAAAGTGCACATGATAATTTTAAAGAGGATTTGATAATGTGGATCAGTGCTACATCCAGTCCAATAGAGCTAATATGCAGCTATGTTTAGAGACTGACTTTGTGTCTTTGTACCGTAAAGTTTTGCAGATGAAGACCTGATAATAAACCAGAACAGTGATCCCTGTCAGAGGAGTTTTTGAGGCAGCAAATGCAGAGAGAGGACTACATTGCTTTTTATTTGAGAGAGAATGTGGACTAAACACGATAATCCCGACTGTAAATCTTAAAAGCGATGCACCAAATTTGGAATATTTCATCCTCATGTCCAGTGTTAATGGACTGTGTTGAAGTGTCAGAATGTGAGAAGTGCATGTTGAAGTGTCATGCTCACATTCTGCAGAAAATTCTTTATGACTTTATGTTGTTTTTATATGGTGAAGTTTATACTCACGGCAAATTACAGCTATTTATGAAATCTATTTTAATTCACCAATAGAGTTTAATTTCAGTGCCAAAACACTGACATACTGCTCTCTGGTTGCTATAGTGCTCTACCTGAGTGCCAATAGTTCTTCACTTGTTTCACCCTGGAACCCACATTTTTCCACAGTCACTTGGTTGCAACTTATTTTTATCGAATTCCAACCAAACAATCAGATTTTTCCTAATTAGTCTTTGAAACACATTTACATTGTGATGATAAGCTTCTTCTTGAGGCTGTGTGAAGTCTTAATATTTCAGTTGGACGGCTCTATGCCCTCTTGTGCAGGCTGTCAATCCCCTTGTGTAATCAGTGATTCTAAATCCATGTGCATATATTTGCACTTCAGCGTCATTGGTAAAAGTCAATAGAAACATCAGTTGTCACCTTTCAATCAAGTGTTATTGCTACCATGGCAACAGTGGGCTAACTGCTCATCTTTGATGCATGCGTGCTTCAATAAGTGATTGACATTAGGTAGCTAAGCAATTAAAATGGTGGTTTTCTCTTTTAACCACCATTTGGGTCTTATCCAGATCATCCACCGCTTCCTTTTACCTCAGCCTTTCTTGACTCTGCCCTCTGGTTCTTTCTCTTCCCCACCTCCTCTCTTTTCCGTCAATTAGTTTTATTTAATGGCCTATTGGTATGGTAAACTCACTCACTCCGTCTTCCCCTCCATCAGTCGTTGTCACTCTGCGTTAGCTGCTACACGCCATTGATCTGTTCTCAACAAGAGATAGTCAGATATCAGGCCCGGGCCCAATTCACTCTGCATTCAGTCCATTGCAAATGTCAATAAAAGCTGCAGCTCATTACCTAATGACACATCACTCAGTTTCTCTGTCTTTTTTCATGTCAGTTGGCTTTGTAATGAAAGCAGTGTACTTTTAGAGAACATCAACTTTTTTGATTTATGGAATAATGCTTGAGCTTAAGAAAAAAAAGGCTAAAATTAAAATGTTTCTTTTCTTTTGCTTCTGCAGGGGGGTGGGATTAAGATTATTGACAGAAGATATGGCCAGCCGGTGTATCCGTCCTCGCCAAGCACCAATCATATCGCTCTCCTTCCAGAGAACTTTCTGGTTTCAGAGACAGCGCAGCCGATAAACCGGAGAGATTTCTTATCTGTGCTGGCAAATGTGACCAAAGTGACGGTCCGGGCCACGTACAGCACTGATCCCAGTGCAGTGTACAGGTAAGACGGCAGCTAAAATGACTGTCAATTAAACACAGGTTCCTTAATTCATATAATGGAAGTAGATGGTCAACTAGACAGAACCTGTTTCTTTCAAAGGTTTTTCCTTCTGTAAACAAAGTTTCCTCCCTAGTGTCACCTTGGGCTTGGTCTTTGAGGATTTGTTGGGTTTCCTCTCTGTACAGTCTTTTTAAGGCCTTGAACTGAATTTGTGAAGCACCTTGAGACAATTACGTATTACAATTGCTGTGACATAAATAACACTGGAATGAAAACTACATTTATCTGTACCATCTAACACAAACAATGTACACACATAATGGACCACCATCATTAACGGTGCAGTATGCAGGGTTTACTGGACAAAACAGTTACATCTCTATACATTATGCCTGAAAAATATCTATTTATTTTAAGCATACAAAATTGTCATTTGCTAATCAAAGTTGTATAAATGTTTATTATTTTACAGCCTCAGTACAGGATGTTTCATAAACTCCTGCAGGTTAAAATAGACTAACTGACCACACACTAATGACCTCTATAAACAGACCTGTGCTCTCTAGTTTGCTTAACGTCACTGATGCATCACTCTCTACATTAACCATACTTATCCTGCCACCGAGCCTTTATATAATGACTCTACTTAAGTGAGAGCGCAAGAAAATGTGAGCAACGTGCCGCCTGCTTAAAGAAATTATATTTGTGATAGTCAGTTATACCCACTGCAGCCTCCTATTGAAGTGTGTAGGAGAACCTATTGTGGTCACTAAAAACATAAAAACACACAAGTCCTCCCTTTAGGGCCAGTCCGAGCTGCTGTAGGAATATGATGGAGTCTATGTAACTGACCCACTCTCACTGTAGCTTAAAATGGCTCAAAGATAATTGAAACACGAGGATATGCTACAGAAAACACAGACATTGTCTTTAATTTCAGTCTGTTGACTCATTTAAATCCTGTAACTGCACCTTTAAATAAGTGCAAAATATTGACTATTAAAATGATGTTTTTGATGTCGCCCAGGATTGAGACTCACAGCAGCCTACATACATACAAATGTAGAAATGTCTAATCAGCCACACTCCCTGTTTATGTTTATTAAGGTGGATGGTTGAGGAATGGACTGCTTACCAATGTGCAACATTCCTTGATATTTGTGTGTTTGTGTGTGTGTGCATGCATGTAGACTCCACTTATTTTCAATGCAGGTAGCTAATCCGTCTGCCAGAGGGGAGAGGACAGCATCAGCTGTTGAAATGTGTTCTTGCCCTCCCGGATATTCAGGGACTTCTTGTGAGGTAAATACATACACAAAAATGGACTCAAACACAAGCTTAGAAAAAGATACCTGAGTAAAAGCAGAAAATCTACGTAAAATGTGTTCAATAAAACAATACTCAGCTAAAACTAATAGTATTAATCACAGGCCCAAATGGAATCAGAGGGTTTTCCCACAGGATTCAGCTGTTGTCCCCTTTCTTTTTGCTATTTTTGTGTATTTGTATAGTTTTCTGAAAATAAGAATATCATTAGCTGTGTTTCCATAAAATGTCAAGCAAATTTGAAGCAAACTTTTGACCAATTGCAAAAACTAAAAGTATCTGGCATTGTCGTTGTCTTCTTTAGCAATTTCTTCAAACATCTTCTCTGACGAAACTACTGGAAATTTGTGAATTTTTGACAGATTTTTCAAATATTACAATTTTGCCTTTACTTATAACAGGCCATATTTGTATGGCTTATAAAATGGAAATGTTAGAGATATCAATATAATTACGAGCTATTGCAAGTATTTTTGAAGTTATTTTATCCACTTTCTACATATTTTACATATCGACTGTATTGACTTTTGCACCTTCTGAAGTTTTACATGTAGCCTCACTGACTAATAAAACAAACTACATCACATTGACAAAGTCCTCTTACATAATGTATGCACTTTAAATTCTAGTTTGATATGCTGTTGATTTGCATTATTCTGAGAGAACTTTTACTGAAAAATATTAGTATTCATGCAGAAAATATGTAATATAGTGCTAATAAATGCCTTTCATTTTAGCAGCACTAAATAAGTTGGCCATTGTACATTCATTATTTTATGTCGCACACAAATGTATAAACACACATGGTCTTATTAACACCACTTCACAAAAACAAACAGACATAATGACACACATACAGAAAGTCACAGTGTTATACATAACACACTGATACAAACACACACTTGAGGTGTTAATTAGAAGATCACATGGTAATTAAGGGACAACACAACAATTTAAAGACATACAACTCTGTGTTGCTGTTTGTGTTCCAGACGTGTGTGCCTGGCTTTCGGAGGGTAAACGGGATTCTCTACAACGGTGTATGTGAAGCTTGTCATTGTCATGGACACAGTGCAATCTGCCACGAGGACACAGGTCTCTGTCAGGTGAGATAAGTACAGCGAGTTCATCAAAGTAGTACTCACACCAAATGGCCTAATTGTAAGGAAACACAATAACACTGGCGATAATGCACTAATAAATCGACAAATGTATAAAAAGTTGCCATTCATTTTCACTCTTCCTGCCTTGATGTTAAAGGAGACTCAAATGTTTCAGTTCATTCCATGTCAAATTTGTACAATACACTTTTTTATTTATCTATTTAATCTTTATTTAACCAGGTAAGTTTGTTGAGAACTGATTCTCATTTTCAGTAACGACCTGGACGTATAGAGACGAACAACCAATCACTCTCATATTCACACCTATGGCCAATTTAGAATAACCAATTAACCTAACCCAATTAACTCTATATCAGTGCTGTTTAATTAGATTTATATGATGTACCTCTTCTTCAGTTGTAGTCAATCCAATCAGAGAACTGAAGCTTATCTCACTTTATTATCATTGTAAGGAAATTCGGTCGCGGCATTTTACCCATGGTAATACACACAGGTGCTAGCATTATCATTGGCCACTATCCATTAGCATGTAGCATATTAGGAGCAGAGGGATGCTATTAAAGGCACTCAGACTCCAACTCCAGATCTTAATAAATACCTAGGTAGAGGGCACTGACAAGAGAGTTAACCTGTTTGTGATGGTATTGGAAACTGGAGGACCCGGAGGAATCCTGTGTGTCACAGAAAGACCAAGAAAACACAACAGGGGCAGGTGCTAACCACCACCATCGCCCCAGTTGTTTCATCACTCTTTTAACCAACATTAAGTATTGCATACAATTAAAGCAATATTTGCTGTTTTTTAGATGGGTCTTTTTAGGTATTGAAGCAGAACAAAACCCCAACTAGCCCTTTCAGACCTGCTTATGGCGTCTTATGATTTAAAGTTAGAATTGTCACAGTAGCTCAACTCTATTGTAAAACACTAATCCGTTTTCCGTTACTCTTGCAACAGTAAATTTGTGAGACATAATTTAATACCAAATGAAATAAAAGTTTTTTTTGTGTGTTTATTTTTGTTTTCTGGGAAAGAAGTATCAGAAGTATCATGCCCTACTTAAACAGATCTGTGATCTGTTTGTCTCTCCTTTGTTTCATTTGTAAAGCAAAAAACAATATGAAGTCAACAAAAACACTTCCAGTTTTGCCAGTGTGTACCAGACATCAAGTGTTTCTAAACAGCACTGAACAGTTTTTCTTTTCTAATGTTTCATTCTTTTAACGGCAAACTTGCAAGACAAAAAACAAAAAACAAAATCCTGTCCAAAAAAAATCTGCCAAATATGTTTCTTTTTGTTCTGGGAAAGATGTACAAGCAAGTGTTTCTTAAACAGCAGATGCTTCTATGAAAAGGCTTTAAACATTTGATTGTTACAGAGTCTAAAAGGCTTGAAAACTGTATTTCTTGTAAGTTTGATTTTTCAGTCTGAAAGTTGTCCCTTATTTATCATCATTTAGCTACAACATTAGGTCTGTTGTGAGTGAATAAGCTGTCATATGAATTATTTTGCCATCAGTGTCATTTAGAGACAGAAAACCCACGAAAAGTTTTTCTAAAGGCTCTAACCTGAATTAATGCAAACAAAAAATAGATGGAAATCTGTGAAAGAGCTTTACACTAGATGCAGAGGTGGGAGACTCGAGTCACATGATTTGAGTCACACTGAAGTCACAGTTTTTAGGAATTAAGACTTTCTTGACTAAAACTGATGAAAGACTTGACTTACTTATTTTTCAGCTGACTGGACTCATTCTGTTTAGAAATATACAGAGAGGTCAGTATTTATTTACACTAAAACCACTGGAACAGTTAGAATACATTTTCATGGTTTGGTGTACTAGTACTAACAGCAGTCGGAGAAGTACAGAGCCGTGGCTTCAGTAAAAGATTAGACTGGATTGGATTATATTAGATTAGATTGGATTATATTAGATTAGATTGGATTATATTATATTATATTATATTATATTGGATTGGATTAAATATTGTCAGGGATCGTTTTACTGCACAATGACTACTTATATTTTTCTGTGGAACATTTAGTTGTATTTGCACTTTTACTTAAATAAGTTTCATATTTTCAATTACTCAAATATGTTTCAATACTTTTTCTACCATTAGAAGTTCAGATTATTCTTTTTCTCCCTGACTCCTGTTGTCTTGTAACCACCACCTAGTGGCCGTTGAATAAACTGCACGTCAAAACACCCTCACACACAGAAACGGTACACACCTAACCTGCTCATGCATATCTGCACACACACATTGTCACTCCCAGTCTACACTGCGCCTCAGGCTTAAGCTGTCAGTTAGCATCAAACCAAATACACACCCTGTTTCACACACACAAACACATGCACACACCCCTCCATACACACACAGCTGTGGGTTTTGTATTGCTATGTTATGTTTCATTATAGATGAGGAAGATCCTGGGAAATGTCAGGTTAAGAACACACACACACACACACACACTGTGCAAGACAAAGATGGATGGATGGACAGACAGGCACTTTTTCTCTTTACACACACACACACACACACACACACACACACATAGACAAGACAGACAGACATCTTGACGTGCACTCACTGATAGACATGCCCACAAACACACACACCCTCTATACATATTCATACCCAGTGACAGCAGACAGACAGATGCACACACACTCTTCCCCTGAGGACTGTGTCTCTGAAGAGGCTGTAGCTGAATGACTGAATGATGCCATAGTCCTATAGGTTAATACTGTGTGTGTGTGTTTCAGCACTCAAGGGAGATTTGATGCAAGCAAAAATAAATTGAAACATAGCTGACATACATACTCCCTCATGCACACAAGCACAAATAAAAATATGGAGTATATCTGTCATGTGCCATAACACTGTTCAGTATAGTGATGATGATATGACTTGCGATAAATGTGCACCGCTGACACTGAACAGTCTCTGAGTAAAGATATACATATAAACCTTTTAGTCATGTGCAATGTTTAAGTAAATTATTTAATAATACGGTTTAACTATCATACATTAAGTTTTCCTTACGCCCTTAAAATATTTTTTTCTGCAAAACTAAAAACACATCAAAGAAAAACAAAATAAAACTATATAGAGAAAATAATGTCAGCAATTGAACACATATAAGTCATGATGTCCATATGTTTCCAATAGGTTTCTATTTAAATTTAGACAGTGATGTTTTTTTTTTTTTTCGATTTTGTTTTAGTAAAAGTATTCTTCAGAGGTATGCTTTGTTGAATATTTGGAAAAGTTGTGAAAAATATAACAGTGAACACACTCTGCTTTTCAGTGCAAATAAATACATATGATTCCGTAATCATCTATAATTTAACAAGTGAACATACTGTTCCACCATGTTAACTATATGAACCTTATATGAACAAAAACATGAAAATAAAGAAACACCATGTAAAGGTTCATTGCAGTGCAAAAACACAGAGGCAATTACTGGGCAATGTCGGTGTCATAGGTTAAAAACAAATAAATACAGTTTTGCAGCCCTTAGACCATTTATTGTGGATGTGCCTAAAGATGCTATCTGCTTCGTTACTATGGCAACACACTGTGATGCTAATCTCGGACCATATAATTAACCTTGACCTCTTCAGGATTGTTCCCTCGCTGCTGTCTGCTTGATAATAATTACACTTGACAGGTTTATTTTGCTTTTATAAAAATGTATCGACTAATGTCTTGTGTTATCTCATTGCGGTGAGTTAATGTTAATAATGTAATGAGCCCTAATTATATTCCCCAAATGAGTTACCTGTTCTCTAAATCTACAGCCTGTAAGCTTGTAGGCGGACAATCACTTTTTATTCAACCTAAGTCAATAAAGTCAACTAGATACTGGCCCACTATTCAACCTAATTTTCAGTTTAGTTATTTTGTGCTAATGATAGTTGTGGTCAGCATTTTTTACACTTCACTCCTTTGGAAATGATGTGAACTTAGCTTTTACTGTCAACTATGTGTTCACCTATCATCCCATACTCAAAAGATGGGGCAAGTAAATATCTTTTAACAGAATAATTTAGTCTTTCATGAATTAAAACTACTAAATGAAAATGATCAGTGCTCGTAAAGGAAAAATATATATTTGTTTCGAAATTGCATTAAATATTTAATGCAGGATTGAATTAAGGCATTTTTCATCGCTTTTGTATTCTGAATTTTTATCAGGTTAGTAATCAGTGGAGTCATACTCTGCATAATCCCTCCAAAAATTGGACCATGTCAACATCAGTGGCGCTCCCACTTCATCATGAGTTATTCTATACTTTTTGTGATCTGCAAGTCTTGCTTTTGTTTTGTAAATGCATCCTGGGATTTGCTAGTTTGATCTGTGTCTAAACAAATAAGACAAAATAAAAGCTGAGTAAAGGGAAGTATGTTTTCTGTTTTATGTATTGATAGCTGAACTGTATTTGGCTATGTTATGCTAGAATAATCCATAATGGGGTGAAAATAAACTACCATTTTGTTCCAGGAAGGCGTTGAACAAGGGTCAGTCTGAGGTAGTTTCATATTCTATGACTGTGGCTCAAACATGTATGGCTTTAAAACCAAAAAGTAAATAGATAGAGCATCCATTTTCCAGGTCGTTGTATTGGTCACTTGACGGAGACTACACCTTTTTTCTTTTAATATTTTTATGTGGTTTCTGAACTCAGAATGTAACTTTCTTTTAAACAGACTTAAAGGACTTTTTCAACTAATTATCAGTACATGAAAAAGGCAAAATAACTTACTATCAAACTTTCCAACCTGCAGTCTTGATTCCCAAAGTTTGTTTTTTCTTTTCTGCTCTGGTTTGTTCAGTTTTGATTTTAGATATCCATATGTTAAATAACATCACAACAGAACACTTACTGGATCAAAAGTCAATACATTAAACCATTAAAAGGGTATTTTTTGGTCCTCCTTCAGTAGGTCACACCTCTGTGATGACTGAACCCCTCAAAAAAGGTATTTAAATAAAAAATAACAGGACAAACCAAATACAAATATTAATTTTCAGGTGGAATCACTTTTTTCTTGTGGTTTTTCTTTCTGTAATTTGGGGTGGCTCAGCTTTTCTTGGTGGGAGTCCCAATGAAAACGGGTTGGAAACCACTGATTCACTTGAAACATTTTAATCAAAATGTCTAGGCTGATTTTTATCACTGAAGAGGCAAAATAATCTTCCTGTCTCTAAGGTTCGGTAACTGATCAGATGACTTATCTGCCAAAAATGTAATTTGTTCTGCTGACGTGCCTGAACTTTGCCCATGTGTCTGCTCTAGGATTGTTCCCACTACACCGCTGGCCCCCACTGTGACACATGCCTACCTGGTTACTATGGCAACGCCACCCGAGGGTCACCGGCGGACTGTCAGCCCTGTGCCTGCCCCCTCAGTCTGCCTGGCAACAAGTGAGTGTTCAATCCACCAGGGTTTACCCCACCGTGACACGACAATTTAATCAAAAGCCTCAATCTATCGCAGACGACCCTGCAGTACATCTGTGACCCTGATGGCCTTTATGTCTCGCTGTCTGACTGATTTCGTCAGAATAAACTGCTCAAACTCTTCGTCCTTAAATGATCTCACTGCAGAGGCTTCATCACTGTGGGCAGAAACTGCCATAAATACATGCATGTGAATATCCACAGTGCAGGTAGAAACGGAGACGCAAAATCATTACAGCGAGAAATATCATAGTCATTAACAGAAGGCCACTGTGGTAATTTCAACAACCCATGTGCCATTTAAGTTGTTTTTCTTTATCAACATATGGAATGCCTACATCACAGGCTTCAAACTCCAGTTGTCCGTGGTGCCACAAGTTCAGGTTTCTGCATAAAAGGGAGGGCAGCATAGTTAAAACTGCACACATTGTTCACCAACCATTCACCAATAAGTAATTGATTAATCACAGAATTTGCCCTTCATGTTGGCACAGGGGCAGTTCTCTCTCATTAAACTACGTATGTACAAAAGCTATTCTCGTAAGTGTGAAAAAACTAGGCTTTGGTTAAACACATTATCTTTGCTGCCAGGGGTATTTCATTTTAGTTTAGATTAGTCCACACAACTGGCAAAGTGACAAAACTTTACTTTTTTTTTTAGAAGAAAGAAATGTGAATAAAAGCAACTAGCTCAGTCCTGCATTAAAGAGGACCTGAGACATTAAGTGCTATTACTGTGGTCTATTTTTTAGTAGCAAGCTAGCAGCAGTTCACCAGTTCAGTTAGATATAGAGGGGAAATTAAAAAATCAGTGCATGTTATTTCAACGTAAAATATTTGCGAGTTTTGAGATATCATTTGTAGCTGTATCCATTATTTATCTGTTACTTGCATGTATTTATTCTTATGGTGGTATTTTCAGTTTTTTTTATCCCTCGACCAATGTCTGGTTGAAGGCGTATCCGTCTGTCCATTCAACGACATAATCGCATTGAGATATCTTAAACAAATTTATACTGTGGCTGCATCTTGAGGCATGGAGCAGAAGCCTATTGAAAATAGGTGACCTTGACCTACTTTTCCAAGGTCAAATGGCTTCAAATGGAGACATGACCCCTTTGTTGGGGTGTTATGTTTGCTTGAAACAGCCTTGTGCAGTTATAATATCTGAGTACACTCAATTATAAATGTGTATTTAATAAGTTTTACACAAATACAGTCTAATTTGAATTATAGGGCAGTCACTTTGAACAGAATCTTACACTATATTTGGCCATTTCAGGGGGACTTAAATGTGCTAAAGCTGTTAATATCGGATGTTTGCTCATTGTTACCAAAACGATCTGCTCAACTTTTGTGTATGAGATGACTTTATTTTCTTTAATTTCATGAAGAAAAGTAAGTTCTGAACCCATAGACACCTGCCAAAATCATTAGCTATTATTTTTTCTGCAATGTCTCCAAATGACCAGGAGAGAGAAGCTGTATGCTAGGTGCACCAATGTCACCAGAATGGACACACACACACACAATTACATATGTGCGTGAACACAGACAAGAGCAGCTGAGAATTTTCATGCAGTCATGATGCGTCATGTTCAAAACTCTCCGAGCTAAAGAAAGACACAACTCTCTCTCTCCGACCCCTGCAGTAATAATAGCTCGAAAGTGCGGTGCCTTTCAGCCTCTCAGAATAACCAACGAGTCGCTTACGTTCCCCAAAGCCAATCACTCAAGCAGCCGTCAGACTGTACCATTTAGCAGGAATGTCAAAGCTCTTATAATATCTTGTAAAGTGATGTCGATAGTACTTACAGGAGAAGAAACAATTCACAGCCAATCAATAGAAACCAGTTTAGTCCGCTTTATTTACACTCAGGGTTAATTACTATGCTTCCAAAGAAATCCGCATCCTGTTTGTCGAAACAATTTCTCAAAATTAATTATATTTGGTGGAAAGGTGAAGTGAAATTGCTCTAGGCAATAACACAACTTTTTCATCCTTCATTTTTTTCAAATCATTTTTGCCAACAAACACATACACTTCTAAAAAGTCTTTTCATGACTTTTTTTTAAATGAAGTTTTGTTCTCAACCCCTTTACATTAACAGCAGAGGTTTATTTTTTCTAGACCATTTTTCTGTAGCTGGTAATCACGTACAAGATGAGTGGATGTGATATTTTAACTGACATAATTCTTAGACATGATATGCACCTGTCAAATAAGACAAATCCTGCAAATCATTGTTTATTATAGCTGGTTAGAAAGAAAAATGGAGAACAAACTGTGGTAAATGATGTATTTGTTTGAAATAAATAGTATCTTTTTTATTAAATACTGTAATTGAGCCTGTATTTATGAGAATTTAAGAATTTTTCAGTCTTAAATTAAATAATAATAACAGCAACAAATATACTCAGTACAGTTGCAGTACTTTGTTATATATCTCTCCCAGTCTTGTCAAATGAAATATATTACAAAAATTTTCTTTTTTCTTTAGCACATCTCACATTGTCATAATCATCCAGCTAAAAGACACTGACTGTTTTGAAAAGGTGTGATACTGTCTTCTCCACTGTAATCACAGCTGAATTACATTTTTCCCCCCAGAAACAGTGAATGAAATCTGCAACAAAGAATTAAAAACACAATACACAAACTGTGTTTGACTTAAAGATTGAGCTGCAAAACCAGAGTCTTATTTTAGAGGCAGAAAAAAAAAACAAAACAGTTTTTTTAGTTATGGTTCGAAGTGGTTAGCAAGTAAAGCATCAGCATTATAGTCTCAATCGCTTTTGAAATAACACTTCACACCTTCTAGATTTTTGCCATATATCAGTTTTATTTTGAAGGTTGTCAAATGGGATGTGTCTTCATAAATAACTCTGACTTGACTTTTAGCACAGCCCCTGCACTCACCTTTTGTTTGGCCAATACAGCACCTTGGCTTAACCAGTGATGACTGATTTAAATAATTCTGTGTATAGCTGGACATGTTTAAGATGCTGTTTTAGGTTTATTTTTGTTTACATGTGCAGTCCCAGCAGGCTCCACTCATTCAGCCGGCGAGTCTGTCAGCCAGTGACTCAGTCTGGGGCCTGGAACCTGAGCCAGCAGAACTATCTATAGTTTATGGAAGTGGGAGGGAGACTATTGCTTTACTCAGTCTCTCACTCTCAGCTCTGGTCGGAAACAAGGAGGAAGAGTTGAAAATATAGAAGTTCAGATGTGTGTATGTGTGAGGTGGAAAAAGGTGGAAATAAGTGTGTGTGTGTTTGAGAGCGTGGATGTGACACGCTGGGAAGTGAAAGCGGGAACAAAAGAGAGGAACAATGGCCCTAACTCGTCTCTGTCCTCTCCTCTTCCTCCTCTTCCTCCTCCCTGTCTTCACACTGGGACAACGCTACCGACTCCATCAACAACCTCAACAAAAACAACCGCGTCGCCACGGTAACCTCAACAGCTTCAGCCCGACGTGCCACTTGGGCGTAGAAGGGGAGCAGATTTGCGACCAGTGCCCACCTGGATATTCAGGGCCGAGATGCGACAGGTAACGCACACAAAACACCCCCTGAGTGTGAAAAGGCGCGCACGAGCTGCTGGTTTTGCAGCCATCGTGTCCAGTGTTTATCAGAAGAACAACATTAGTGTGTTTTTGTTTGTTTTTTTTCAGATCAGGCCTGATTATGAACTTGATTTGTCAACCAAAAATAAAATCCACACTCAACATTTAGATACAACTTAAAACATGTCGGCCAATAAATAGTACATCCTCTATTTTTCTTGGCCTAATTGTGAGCTATTCACATCATTTTAATTTAGCACAACAATGCAAATCTCAAAAATGAAGCCTTGGTTATTGTTATGAGTCCTCAAATTGACTGGTTGGAAATAATACAGATATATCTGGAGCCATTGGTGAATGAGAACAAAATCCTGTGCTTGTTAACTGATGTTAGAGTGCTATGTGTCCCATTGTCCATCTAGCTCTCTGTCCAGAGCACATTTATTAGTTGAGTGACATTCTTGTTCCATTAGCTGTGACTGTCTTTTCAAATCCAGGGCTAATGAGAAGTCTCTCTGGATGCTAGCCTTGTTAAAACTTCAGGCCATTCTGTCATGTGGTGACGCAGACTGAGTAAATATAGTCACCACCCAGGCTCACTGAAATACATTTGTATTTGGGTGAAACTGTGCACGGCAAAAAAAATTACTTGACCCTGTTGAATTATTTTGAGTACGATGCAGACAAAAAACACTTAGAAAACATGCTCAGGTGAACAGATTTGTGTCTAAAAAGTCAGAGATTCAGAACCTACAGAAAAAGACATTGAACATCAGCTGAATTCTTTGGACACTATTGTGCAATTTGAGTGTTAGAGTAAACCTGAAGTGTCAAGTGCTTGACATGTTTTAGTATTAATAATGGTACCGTATTTTATTATTATTTTTTTTTAAAGAGGAATGTTTTGACACACTTGTTACAAGGTTTTGGTAACATGGCTGTCAAAAAGGTCACATAAAATATATTTTTTTCTTTAGTTACAACTAGGTGCACTGTGACAATGTTTCTTAAACTGATAATCTGATTTTAGACCATAAAATATCATACAAAGTCCACAGGTTGTGAAAATTGACTGGATTCTTCAAATTACCATGCTTGAGAGTTTCTATTTTGTTTTTTGTTTTTGCACCATTGGACAAAATTTCCACAATTACTTGTAAACATATGAAGATAAGATAGTAGTTCATTAATTCTGAGGGAAAATCAAGGAACTGAGAGATAATTTAAGTGGTCTGAGAGGACATGACACTCCTGTATCTACTCTGTCCCTTTGTTTTTGGGCTGTAGAAAATCTACCACATGATTTCTCAATTTTAGTTTGGACAGGTCGGGTGGATAACTACATGATTGACAGCTGTAATTGCCAATTGCTGATCGGATTACTACAAGGAACAATGCCAGGTTTATGAACATTTATATTTAGTCTCTTCATTTGGACTGGGAGAGCTTCAAAGTCGGACAATTTTCCCCCGATTTTGGCTCCTGCAGCCCTCAATTAAGGTTAATTTTATGAAATTGCAATACCATAAATCCTAATTTTAAATATATTAACCGTACTACAAAGCAAACCCAATATTAATCTGACAAGTGTGAATGCGAATCGTGCTGACCAGCCAGAACACACTGTTGAATGCGTTGATAAAGGTTAAAATTATGACTGACAATACTGCTTTCATCTAATCCCAGGAAGTTCAAGTTCAACAATTGCAGCCTGAGAACATTGCATTAAGAGCTGAAAATGATGAATGAATCAATGCTTAATGACAAATGAATGACTGCAATTTAGAGTTAAATGCGTCATTGAAAAAATGTAAAGTTGCTGTAAAATGCTACTTTTAAATCCCTGCAATTTTTGACTATTTCTGTATTCACATTGAGCATGATTGACTGCCACCAAATCAGAGCCCCAGTATGATCCACTCTGCACAACAACCAGTAGGTCTAGAAGTGCATTCATAATGGTCTCAAAATGTTACTTGGTGAAACCTCTCTGTATGGTACCTTTGTAGAAAACATTATAGAACTAATTTACTGGGCCAAACTTAGCTGGCGGTGACTCAGAAGAAGTCTTCACACTCCTGAGCAACAATTTAAGACTGTGTATGGCTGCTGTGCTGCTTATATAACCTGCATATTGAGAGGGACATACTGTATATCTCTCCTTTTGCATCCCATTTTCTCCTGGTTTGACACAGCAGGCAACACTGCCGTATGATGTCGGCGACTACAATGCGTTTGTCCTTGAATTTTATGCTACTCAAAGTAGAATTTCTGCATCAGCTGCTGTCTTTCCTGTTTGAAAACGAGGAGTATTTCACAGCTGCATCTACACAGCTTCATCTTTGTGTGTAGTTTCCATAGTGGATGCAGAAAAACATGTCTTTTGCAAAAACCACTTGTGCAAATTTGATGGGTATGAATGTCACAGATTTGTAACTTTCTTAGACTTCTGCTGATGTTTAAAGTCTACCTTTTAAAAAGTCTAAACTATGCCACTGGATGATTAGTTTTTTAACTATAATATATTTAGTTTTTTTGAGTGATAATGATTCGTCTGAAGGCTTTGTCAGAGTAAAAAGGCTGTTTACTGGTTAAGTGTCTCTTTTGCTGTCTCTTTAGAAGGCTGGTATGGAAACTGATGATGACGGTGATAGCTTTAACCTTTTAAATACAGTAAAATAAAATGGTTTTAAATACAGAAGGCAGGAGTTCATTTAAACTTTATCAGGGCCTTTGTTGTGTGTTGTGCTCTCTGCCCCGCATACTCTGCATGCCTCGCCATGCTGTCCACAGCCGAATCTCTCTGACGGCCTTTTAGTCTTTTAATAACCCTCGTTTGCTGCTGGAAGGCACATTGACTCATTTGTCGGTCCATTTTTTTTTTTTTTTTTAACTGTTGTCTCGCCGAGTGGTATCTGTAGAATGTGCCACTATGACACAGACGTTGACAAATATAGTCAAGTGTCGACAGGAGGTCCAGCACTGGAAACCCAGATAATGTTAACAGAACTCAAATCTGTGCTCCGTTTGGTACGAACGTCTAACATTTGGTGAGGAAGTGTTGAAAGGTCATCGGGCACTCTGGCATTTTGCACTTAAGTCGTCATATACTGTAGTAAAAGACGCTCTTCTGCATTTGGTCTGATTTCTAGATGCACTTGTTTCTATTACTGCTGCTCTCTGTGTTGCTTTGACACACACAGGAACAGGGATGCGTTTGGTGAACCTTGAAACTCACTGTAGAAATCTCCAATGTTGCGAAAAATAACATGCTTAGAAATCTACTGTCAAATGTTTTTCATTTGTTTAAATATGCAGGTCTACAACTGTAAGTGCACTTACTAAATATGCAGACTCATGTACCTACAACACATTTTTCACTCCAAACTTAGAACTATTTGGTGTTTGGTCAGTTCATCATACACAGGGTGCCCTTAGAGCATCATTTTCTGTGTAGTTTATATAGTTTTGGTTTCATAGATTTTATAGCCAAAGAGACAAACGCACAAATAAACACAGCATGGAATGGTCCATGAAGGCTGATCTCCACAAACTTTGCTGTGTCCCCTTTGCCACTCCAGCCACCTTTCAGTATGCATTTTCCTCACATAATAATGTCACCTGGCACATGTCGTCTATTTCTGACGTCTAAGGATTAACTTTGACTTCTTTTCCGTGGTGAAAATTGACACTATAGGTGTATGCTGGGTATTGAAAAAGGATGCTAAAGGCTCATGACATGCAACAGTATGTGACAGCTTGGGAATGAGAAAATTTAGTCAGTGAACCACATATCTTTAAGCTTCAGGGTTTACCAGGATGCTCTTTCAACTGGCATCATTACCAAAATGTTATGAGTACAAACTGAAAATGCATCACCTTAATTTGAATTAGTTTTAAAAATGTTTTTAATTGACACGCCTAGGTATTTTATGGTGATATTTTATATTCAGTTATACTCATTAAGTATAGACACAGAGGCCACATACAGCCCAGTTTGACCAGTAAAATAATAGCAAAACATCTTAGAAATAATGACAACTTAATTTTTTTTCTTTGTATTAGTGCAAAAAAGTAAAGTTACAGTATGAAAATGTTCGCATTATGAAATTAGTCCAGCACCACCAGACCCCAGCCTCAGTGGATGAGGGAGTTTTTTTGGACGGCATGTATTAAAATGTTTTCAAATATTAAATGCGATGTGTTTTCATTGACTGTCAGTTCATATATTGGGATAAATGAGTGACTGGTGGTACAGTAGTTGGTACTGAAGCAAGAAGTCCTAGCTGGACCTCCTTCCCACAGTCCGAGACATTAATTTTTGTAGGTTAACTGGTCATTGTATATAGCCTGCAGGAGCAAATGCGAACATGAATAGTTTGTCTGTGATTTCATATCATGAATAATAAATATCAGGATAAATATAAAAATTTATATATATATATATGTACACAAGAAAGGATCCTCTTTATACCTCATGGCGCAGCCCTAGACAGTATTACATCATTATATATCAAATGCTCAGTGTACTCTGGGTGACTTCAAAAACATTGGTCAGTCCCATAGGATAGAACCCAATAACTCTGCACCCTTTTCTAATTCACATTCATGTCAATTCATTAGTGACTGTATGAATAAATGCAGAAAATCTTAAAGCTCTATCGATGATCATATTCATCAGAGCAGCTTTTCCAAATGTAGACTACAGTGTTTATTTGTAGGTTATGTGTTAATGCATGTACAGTGCTGTATGTGGACATGATAATGCTGATCACACACAACACAAATGTATATATATCCTTATTCTCATGTGCTGGCAGTCAGTGAAAGGAGCAAAGAGAAACCCTGTTGGTCGCTTCATTGATTCAGACTGACATAATGAACTCACATCAGGCAAAATAATATTTTATTACTAATGACAGTATTAAAGAGGTAATCAGCTGCCGGTTGGCTCTTGCTGTATTATTCTAATTGATACCTGCTGCACAGTACCTGCCATTACACTTCATTATCTACAGTGCTTTTGTTGTTGTTAGTGGTAATTAATTGTAATGTGCCAATTTGTCTGTATTATGGGCCTTAACAAAATAAGCCACTCTGTTCCTCCCATGCTAATAGACTATCCACTCACAGCTAAGTGATTCTGTTTTCAATTTCCTGTCCGTAAACAGCCATTTAGGATTTAGCTGAAAGCATTTTAAAGCGGCTGCCGAACAATTAAATCGGCGAAAACACTTTGAGTTGAAGCGGCTGCTTAGGGCCCCTATATCTACATGATGGTGGCGTTAAAAGGTATTTGACATTAATTTGCATTTTGGTGACTCGACGCTGATGTGTTGCAATGATCAACATTTTGTCTGGGAAACAGAAGGGTTATGATTATTCATAATTAGTTTTATTAGTTCCTAGTAGTTGTAGTAGTAGTATAAAGAACATGTAAAAAATGTTAATGAGATTATCATTAGTAATAAAGAGCTAAAATTCAAATAAAGACTATAGCTTTGTTTTGAGTCAGAATGAGCAATTTTAAGGTTCAAGGTTGCTTTATTTATACCAGTAGGTAGATTTGTTTTTCAGAAAAAAAATGATTGCATTTGGTATTCCATTACAAAACACACATTGAACCTGACAAGCAGGTACTTGATCGAGTGTCAAGACAAAAATACAAAAAAGTGCTCAGTGTTCCGCCATTCACCAGTATAGCAGCAAGGATAAGTAAAAAGATAAGATAAAATAAATAAGATCAAGACAAATAAAAACAAAATGCAATAAAACACAATAAAAAACCTTGGGGAAATAAAAACAGTCTAGGATGAAAACCAGGATAAGAACATAAAATTTAAAATTTAAAAGTCACAGTAATAAATAGAGCTAAGAAACAGGATAAATAAATAAAATAAAATAAAGTACAGTGTCACTACTTCTTATTGAGGTCAGTGATGGCGACAGAAACACAGCTGTGTTTATGACACTTTGTCCCTGCACCTTGGGACTAAAAACCTCCGTCCAGAGGAAAGAAGCTGATATTGACCCCGTAGAGGATGGGAGTCATTATTAAGAATTAATAGAGCCATCCTCTGTGTCTGTTTGGTGCACAGGGAGGATGGACCAGACTGTGACTCACCAACCAGGCCACTGGACCACCTCACTTTGTGGTTCAGTGGGTTTTTCTCTGTAACACAGGTCTGACCGAACCATGCCACCAAACAAACAGATAAAACAGACTCAATAAAAGAACGATAAAACAGAGTCAAGAATGTTTGGTCAATGTGGAAATGTGCAAGTTTCCTGAGGCAGTCAAGGCCCTTTTTGCAGACAGATTTGCAGTTTTTATCAATTTTTGGTCAATTATGGTCCCAAGGTATTGATATGATTGCTCTATTTTCTGACCTTTAATTAAAGTGACTCCGCGCCTGTCTTCTTGTTTTTTAAAATCAATAACTGTAGCTTTTGTTTTAGATATGTTCAGTTGAAAGTAGGACTCCTCACACCATTGTACAAAGTCATCAATAACTGGGCCATGACAGGTCTCACTCGCTGTGCCTCCTTCCCAACATGAAGACTGATTTTAATCTAAATGAATGCGACTAACACATCAAAAAGACACTCACGCGTCATATAAGTTCAAATCATGACAAAATATGACAATATGAACATGACATGAAGGACGCAACAAGATGAACAAGGAAGGACCATGTAAATAGGCTTCATAGTGCTTCAGCTTCTGTTGTTTACACTGAAACTGATTTTTGCATTGGAGTAAAGCTAATGCTTGTTACTTTTTAGCATTTTTTTAAAGAATGGATTAATAGACTTGGGGGGTTCAGGTACATTTGTACATAAGTGGCTGGTAGAAATGTCCTTCAAAGGGCTACTTTTGTACTTTGCCTACATTTAATCAGCCTGTTTTTGTTCACTTTCAGTTGAGCAAAAAAGTGTTTACTTTTTTTTTTTTACATAAGTACTTGTACTTGAGGAAAGAAAGAATGGCTGCACTTTTGCCACACTACCTCCTTTAGCTTTTATGGGTGGCTTCTTTCTTGCTTCTTTTCAGTCGCACGCTGATTAGTTTGTTATGCAGTGTAAAAAAAAAAAAAAAACATAGGAAATGTGTGCATAGCCTTAAAAGACACACAAAAAATTGCAATAAATCTAAACAAAAGAGTTAATGACATCTTAATCGCAAAGGGACGTCACACTATATACTAATATTTTGGTTTGTAGAAGCCGTTTTGTTTTTAATGCTGTACATATTCACAGTAAATATGTCCATTTATCCAGATTGTATAAAGAGACTGACAAATGCATATTTGTGTTTATTATAACTTTACTAAACTAACAAACCTAATGTTGGTCCAGGAGTTTTGCATAGTACTGTATATTACAACATTCTGTGACACATGAAATATCACAAATGCATTTCAGCAATTCTTATTAGTGATAAATACTACAAAACAAATGACATCAACAACAAAATGCGTCTCAATCAAACAGTGGTACCTTACAACACTGGCAACTCAGGCTGGGTAAGAAACTTTGGATATGTTAGAGGGAATAAGAGATGTGAAATGTCTTTTATGAGGAGAAAATGCTGATACTCCTACAGTTCCACTGACTGAATGCAGGAAGGCACAGTTTTATAACGTATTGAAGCAATTTAAGACTGCATGATTGAACTTTGTGCTATGGCAGCTTCAAATGTCAGCAAAGTTGACTATTCGAAATTGTAAAAGTTAGTCGTACTGAAACAAAACCAGACCTTACTTGACCTTTTCTTTACCTTTTCTTTATACAAATGTTAAAAAAAAAGGTAAATGACAAAGACTACTAAGTGCTTATTTATATGAAAATTCCATTTTACAGCTTGCCCTAATTTCTTTGCCTTGAATTGTAAAAATAAAAGTGAAACCAAGATGAATTGAATGTGCTTTAAAAGTTATGGAAAAATGGATGAGGGAGGAGGGGTGGCTGTCTTCCCCTGGCGCCAACTCCCCATTTATAACCCTAAAAATAAAAGAACATACTGTAGCTTTTATGATCCCAGCTCCCTCGCTCCCTCCCTGTCTCTCTCTCTTTCTGTAACTCTGTAGCAGTTGTGCTGCTTCCTGTACACTCTGATGGTTTTGACCAGGTGTCTGACCTCCCGATATATCTCCTTCACACGCTCTGGACTCTCCACTATAAATACCTTGACTTCCTCTGGAGGCTGTTTTTATAAAGCAGCCGCACCGAGATACCGATGCACAAATGGAATGCTAAAGCAGGGTTTCTAGTTAATAAAAAGTTAGGCTGAAACTAAATAAAATAAAACTATGAGCTTTCCAAAACACAAAAATTGCATTAAACCTTAAATGAACACAAACTGGAACAAAATTGCAGGTAAAATCTGCTTTGTCTTTGTTTTCTCCTATCATTTGTATAATATGGGGCCTTACATTATCATACCTAGATTATCTTTCCTAAACTTGGCGTCAGGACCAAGGACCTCGACTCAAAAATGAAGCCAATATGGAGGTATCTTAAGCTGTAATACAGTTAATGGCCACTAGGTGTGGCTTCCCATAGATTTACTGTACAGTGGTATGAAAAAGTTTAGGCACCCCTCTAAGGCTGCATAATAGTTAACTCTTTCTTCACAGAAAATGATTACAGTGGCACGCCATTCATCTTCTAATAAAAGCTGAGTACTGGGGTATTGTCCAGACAAAGATTTTTTTGTGTAGCAATATTAAGTTGTATGAAATTAAATGAGATGTAAAAAACGGAGTGCAAAAATTCGGCAACCATCAAACCTAAATGACTGAACTGGAGATGTTTTGTATGGAGGAATGGTCCAAAATGCCTTCATCCAGAATCCAGACTCTCATTAGAGGCTATAGGAAGAACCTACAGGCTGTTATTTTTGCGAAAAGAGGCTCTATTAAATAGTGATGTAAGTTTTGTGTTGGAGTGCCAAAATTTATGCACCTGTCTAATTTTGTTTTGATGCATATTGCACATTTTGTCTTCATCCAATAAACCTCATTTCACTGCTGAAATATCGCCATATGTCCATCAGTTATTTGATATATCAAAATGAAATTGCTGATCCAAACACCTAATGATTTATAAATGAAAATAATGTGAACTGAAAGTGAATATTTATTGCAGGGATTGATATGTAACTGTAACTGATGCATTGAGTAGCTTCACATTTCTTAAACAACCATGGATTTGCTCCCTAGGGTATTATATGGCACAGAGCATAAAGACTGGACTGTTTTAGAGGTAAAAGTCATGCAGTCAGAGTCCAGATTAACCCTGTTCCAGAGAGGCAGATGACGGAACCCATCATGCCTCGTGCCTACAGTAGAACTTTAGGAGGATCCAATTCTAGAAATGAAGGATAATATTCATAATAATTAAGTTGAAATAAATGTAACTGTAGTTTTCTGTACCATAGAATGAACTGTTTATACCCACAGATGGAATGGGTCATGATTTAAGCATCAGTTCCAAAAGTACTTCCCCTTTTCCTTTTTTTCTAGTTTACAGGCAGAACCCAGCATTAAGGTGCATTACCAGTACTTACTATGTTGCGTGTGGACCAGAATTAATCTCCCCTTAACTATTAAGCCCACAAATAGACAATCCAAACACCGTCTCTAATGAAGCAAAGCTTAAGGCTAAATGTTAGTGTGAGCCTTGGAAACACTGTACAACAGAAGTAGCAAATAAGACAATACAAACACACACTTTGTTCCTCCCTTATCAAGAAGTGACACTGCTGCCAGTACAATCTTCCACTTGACGAGGAGGACGTACTTGTAGCCCAACTCACAGCATCACAAATGCACACACATGTACAAACACTTGAACAACACACACATACACAGCGAAGCTAATAAACCAGTTCTATTGAGTACCAAGGAGGGTCAGTGGTAATAATGGCTGGCTGCTCTTGACTCCTTCCCTCTCTCTGTCCTTTCTTTTTCCCTTCTCTCCAAATTCAATTCTCTTTTCAATGTGACGACCTTTCCACCCTCTCCATCTCTCTCTCTCTATCTGCTTTCCTCTATTCTATCTCTCCTTTTCACTCTCCTTCCCGTGCTCCTCTTTCATCTCAATTCTCCTTTCAGCCTCCACAGCTTTATTTCAGCTCAGGCCTGTATTATTCGGTTCTGGCGGCTCTTGCCACACGGCAGCACGCTCAGGTTAATACATTTTGCTGCATCTGAACTTCCTCGTATTATTAATCGAATGGAAGCCATGAAAATCAAATGAAAGGTTCCTGCGCCCTTACCCTTATCAAACCACTTTTCAGGATTTGGGTTGTTTTTTTTTTTTGTTTTTTGTTTTTCTATCTTCACTTTTTATTTAACACAAAAGCATCTCAAAGCAGATTACCTACACCTCTTACGTCAGATTTATGAATATGTTTAGTCAAAGCAGCGCAGCCCGTTTTTAAAAAACAGTTTCGGAACAAATTGCCTGAAGACACTAGATAATTTCCTTTAAATCTCTATTAAAACTTTCATTTCATATCTGTTTGGCTCAGGCCTGTTACCCTGTAGCTTTTTTCCGTGTGTCTAATTTGAGATGCTGTCAGTCACTGTGTGTGTGTATTTGTGATGCCCAATATGAATTATACAACAGCCACGATTAGCCGAGCAGTCCCACCAGACACATCGCAACAAAGCTGATAATTCCTACGGAGCTGAGCTTAAGTGATATTTACTGGGTTACCTGGAATTGACTGCTGCTGTTTTGGATGAAACCTACAGTAATTAGTGGTTTTGTGTTTGAAGATTAGTGTGTGTTTCTCATGGACGAACTGAAAACTGAAGTAAATAATTGTTTTGATATTTACCTTCCAGAAGAAATATTGTACATTTTATTAAACCTGAGTGGTGTCTTATTCTAACCAAAATTTGTACCAAGATTGTATTTTGTTGTTATAGCTTGCATATAAAGCAGCTGATAATTGTGGATGAGTGAAAATAGTACCATTCCCTTATGCGTACTGTTTTTTTAAGGGAGATTATTTCATCTTTTAATCCTCAAAGACCTAAACAGCCACTGGCAACTAAAAGCATCTATTGATCTAAAATGCTTGATAACATTCGAACCACTAATCCCATCAATGCATCAAAATAGCTCAAGTTAAATACAGTTGAACTTTTCAGCGTTATCACATGTGTCTTTTTTGGACAGTCAGAGACTTTGTAGTGAACGTGGAAACACCGTCATCTTCTGCAACATTGATTCATCACTAAAACCCATGCATTCTGATAAATGGTAGTGGTCATAGATGCTTGTTTTGAGATTCAGTTAATGATATATTTTGCTGAAAAAGTCATTTTTGTTTTTTGTTTTTTTCAGCTTTGAAATACAACCTTTCAATTTACTTGGGTCTTTTATAAACATCTACATAAAAAAATACTAATTTAAATTGAGAAAATACATGATTTTCACTGAAAAATTAGAAATATAGTAGATGATAATATAATAAATGATGATAAGTTATTAGGTAAGGATAAATATGGGAAAAAAATCATTTGGAACTTAGTTAAAGTAGTTCTAGGTCTTTACAGGTTAAATCTGTCTGGTTGGGGGTTAGTTGGTATTAAATGAGATGATCCCAGTTGAAAGCTGGTTTCAGTTTTGCGGTTGTTTGAAGGCCGAACGTCATAATTGCAGTTAAACGAAACTGCATCATCACACTGCCTCTCTGCTTCCCCGTAGATGCTCCACCGGATACTACGGCCAACCCACAGTGCCAGGGGGCTCCTGCCAGCCCTGTGATTGCCATGGCAACCTGGACCTCTCCATACCTGACAGCTGTGATCCACTCACAGGCCAGTGTCTGCGCTGTCGCCAAGGCTATGGCGGCGGGGCTTGCGACAGTTGCGCTGAGGGTTACTATGGAGACGCGGTGACGGCCAGAAACTGCCAGCGTAAGTCGCCACATTTAAAATACAGTTGAAAACTAATGGAGCTGTTGTGATGTTTGCTGAAATGAAGCGGCTGTAAGGACACAGAACATAAAATAAGATGGTTATGTAGGAAATGGTCCAAATTCAAAGTGAAGGTTGTCAGAGTTTTTCCACCCAGCTGTCGCCCAGGGCTTGTTTTTGGAGGATTTGCTAGATTTCCTCAGTATTGTTAAGGCTTTGAACCTGAATTTGAAGTGCATTGAGATCACTGGTGTTATATAAAGAAAACTGAACTGAATTGAATTGAAAGGGTCTAGCCCAAATGCAAGTCACAAACTGTATAATACTGACATCAGCTTTAGCTTAAATCATCTTCTTAAAGAAACTCTGTTGTCCTTGTGGTAAATTGATCTGTCATAAGGGTGAGCAGCAACAAAAACTTCCATTCTAAACTGAAGCCACTCAAACTGAAGCGCTGGTTGGGGTTGTGGAAGTGTGTTCTTTACAAGATATGGATTTGTCCATGATGCCAGTCCGGTCCGTCTATATATAAGGTATATCCATGTTGATCTCGATCTAGTACAGGTCATACACTGATTATTTGATGTTTCAGGTGCAGGTTCACTACACAAAGCAATAATAGACATACACAAATTGGAGTGATGCCATCATTTTCCAGTCTGTCCATTTTCCCTGCCCACATGGGTACAAGTGGACTTTTTTATAAATTGACACATAGGAAACATCTTTTAAAATATCAGTGTTTGCAACCTAAAACAGGATTTATGTGTGGATAAGAGGCCCAAAAGTAGTGAAAAATATGCATTTTGCTAAATATCAGCATTAGTGTGGATGGGGCGTTAAGTTAAATTAAGTAATTACACTATTTACAAGTATAAAAATACACATAAGGCCCTTTTCCACCAAAATACCAGGAACTTTTATTACCAGGAACTTATTTACCTGGGTAAAAGAATTCCTGGTAACCTGTGTGCTTTGCATTTCCACCACACCCCAAAGTTCCTGGTAATTTATTCAAATCAGGCTGATGACGTATGCGGGAGTGGTGAAAGAAACTGCACATAGTAAGTTAAGTCAGAGCCCTTTTCTGGTTCAGGCGTTTTACAGTGCGATGTGGATGAAGGATCCTCTGTCCAGATATGACCAATTCATGAAGATGATTCTCACTTTGGTAAAAATCAAAACTTAGCGTGCCATCGTAATAACAACAATCTAAAACCTTTTTCTGCTGCTTTCCAGTGGTGCAGCCACAGCATCTCAGTGGGACCCCCACAATGCAGAGTAGTATTTTCACCATGAAACTCAATTTTGTATTAATGATACCTTTAATCCCTTCACTAAAACAGTGGCTAGATTGTACACCATCTGGAGTGTGTGATGTGTGTGTGTGATTGTGCATTGGCAAGCAGCTGTGCGAGTAGGAGGTGTGATGTCGGAGCGGCTCACTGACTGCCAGCTGTGTTTAAGAGTGAGAATAAAAACCATACCTGTTAAAAAAAAAAAAAAAAAAGGAAAAGAGGGAGAGACTGAAAGGCTGGGAAAAAAGGAGATAGATGGCAGCAAATACAGACGTACAGATGGTGTTTGTTTGTGAAAAAAACTTCATTATACCTTTGTTGTTTACAAAAAAAAGTGTAAGCAAGCAGACGGGCGGCGGGATAGACCGCTCACAAAGACCGATAGACAGGCAGACGATAAACGGACAGATAAAACCGTCGGACAAGCACAAAAGCAGGTGGACGGCCTGACAGACACTATTAATGTGTATTTGATAGTCATTGTTCTGTAGTTGTTTCCCCTCTCCACCCAGCTAAATGGTTATTGATTAATCAGCCTGATCTATTGCTCTCCTACAGTGCTGATCGGCTGCTCGCGTCCGGGAGATGGAGGGTTGTTATCGATCCTGTACAAATGACAAAAGACCACCAAGAATTATTAAAACACAACAACTCTGTCTCTCACTCGCTGCGCTTTTGTCTGTCTATCTCTCTCTCTCCGTCAGGCCCTCTCTCCCTATAGCTCCCGGTCTTAATGAATTTTATTGAGTGGAGCAGGAGAGTTCAGGCCGAGTCCATTTGTGCACTATTAAACTGTAAAAATCCCACTCATTTTTTTCTTTTTTTTTGCCGTCAGAGTTCTTCTCGCAGCCTTTTGTCTCTCCCTTTTAATAAGAGTTCAGTTTAATTCAGGCAGGGAATGGAAAGCAGTTTGATTCTGAAAGCAAACTTGACCACAGACTCATTTGTCGGAGGGGTACTGTAAATTCAAGCAAATGCCTCATACTGTTTCTCAAGTGGTGTGTGT
>JAPQRQ010000017.1:6785222-6797558 GCA_037367365.1 Apogon talboti
ATGACGGTGTTTCCATGGTAACTACGGAGCCTCTGAACGTCCAAATGGGTCATATCTGATGACCATGAAAAGATCAAAAACTGTATTTTGCTCCAAATATTTACATGTATTGATAGGATTAGTGAACCAACAGGTATTAAACAGTTTACATCAGCACATGCTTTTGGTCACCAGTGGCTGTTTGGGTCTTTATGGGTTAAGATATAAAAACAGCCTGAAGTCAACAGGTAGAGAGTAAACGGCAATCAGTGGCTGTTATATTTATTTTGGTCTGTCCTTGCCACCTTGATATGTTGTGATGCAGAAGTCCCCTGTTATTGTCAAGAATTAGAACAAATCCATTGTAACCTTCGAGTGAAATACTGCTGCGTAAATCACTCATCTGTCTTCATAGACTACTTAACAGAATTCAAAATGTAATTGCTTAAAATGGCTCTAATGAAATGAATATTTATATGATCTTGCCCTTTTCTGTTTCTGTGGTTTTCTTCTGGCTCCACAGCCTGTCAGTGCAGTCATGTGGGTGATAACTGCGACTCCAACACAGGACAGTGCATCTGCCCTCCAAACACTATCGGTGAGAGGTGTGACCGCTGCGCCCCCAACCACTGGGGCCACGACATCACAACGGGATGCAAGGTACATGCTCACATGTGTCTTATTCTATCAGCTAGCCCAGTTCTCTGATTACTTTAGGCCTGTTTAGTTCCAGATTAAAAGGTATGTGTGCTGCCTTCAAAACACGGTTCGTTATAAATTTGGACACGCTCTGAAATATTGACAGTATTCACGCATTTCTCTTTCTGTATCTTCATCATGTATAATATTAAGTAGTTACTGATGTACGATTCATGCTTGAAAGTGATTCATCCCTAATTCTCTTTAATAAAGATAATATTCACGCTCCTGTTGGCATCACCAATTAAGCATGGCTTCGCAAACCATAAAGTTCACACTCACACTGAATGATCAGAAGAGAATAAACCGACCACCATTAAAAATAAAAAAAATTAAGGTTAAAGGTTAACTCACTTTATTATCACCGTAGGGAAATTCAGTCTCTGAATTGTACCCATCCTAATATACACAGCATTAGCATTAACGCATTGGGAGCAGTGAGCTGCCATTAACGGTGCTTGGGGACCAACTAAAGATCTTCCTTTAGTACCTCAGTATCTTCAGCACAGATGAGCCTTGTCCGAGGCTGTGAAGGTGAAGTTCTAACCAATATGCTGCCCTAGAAGGACAACAGGCTCTCCTTCACAAGCATAAAATAATCTACTTTGGTTTTCATTGTTATTACGTGCTTAATTAACATAATGGTCTTTTCTGAATTCAGATAGATAATTGTAATAATCGGATCTGACTCGTTTCAGAAATATGATAATCGAAAAAACCCTGGTTTACATGTTTCTGTCAGTTATCAGATGTACATGCATAGTGTCGGTGGACGGAAACTTCCTTCTTATTGTCTTCCACTCATGTGACTGTAACTTCTGTTTTCTACATTTTTTCATTCATTTATTCATTTTACACATGCGCAAATGCAAAAGAATTCAATAAATCAGATTAACAGGCACACATGCATGAGGACATTGTAGTATTGGGGAGAAATCATGTGTGTTAATCTGATTTCTCATACTCCGCTAACTGCCATTATCTCATAAAACGTATCACATTATACTGTTGACATGATCACTTATGTAATCAGATAACTCCAGAAATCAGATAATGATCGGGTTATTATTGTGTATGTAAATGGACTCTTTGAAAGTACTAATACAAACAGTGACAATACTTTAATACAGGTGCAAGTCGTGCATTGAAAACCTTGCTTTTCAGTATTTATTGCTCCACACATATTGCATTTGAACAACTTTATCTCATATGAGCAACCCTTCTAGTGCAGAGACGCGTCAAATCTCCATTTAAAGTGATGTACAAGTCGCATGAATTCTGATCTGACCGTTCAGACTCAGGTCACATTGAAAAAGGGATGGAGAACCCCACATGGACATTTCCTAGATCATATCTGAAGTATCCCATCTGAATAGAACATGAGTAAAAAGACCAGATTCACTTTTAGTTGCAGTAAGAACGCAGCCTCAAAGGAAATGTACAAAAGACAGATGCATCGTTTCCAAAGAATGTTATTTTCCTTCTCGAGAAAATATTTTCATTAGACATGTTTTGTATCAGTAATAGTGTTCTTCTTTATTACAGTAATAAACAGCATCTTTCTCAACACCTTTGTGAAGCTAAAAACATGCAGGATGCAGCTGATTCTTCTTTTCATACATTTTCTTACTCTTATTTAGGTTCTCAATAATAGGCCTATTCATAAATCAATGCTGAATCCATAGCTTTATGTGGGACAGACCTTTTTGAAAGTCACTGCATATTGTGCCACTGAGTAAAAATAATTAAATGTTGATTATTTCAAATTTATCATCGCATGTTGCCATGACCTTTCTTTAAAATCATGTCATTTGTGCTTTTTTTACCTGTTGGCTTTGCTGCTTGCTCTTTATACTGTTCTTTCCTCACCCCTTTCTTTTTTCTATTGCCATAATACTGTTCACTGTACTTGTTTACACAGCCTTTTCTCTGTATTCCCTCCTTTATTACCTCCACAACTTTGCTCAAAGTGTCTGAAAAGCAATTTTTGTGCCGAAACTATCTCCCCCCAAAAGCCTGCGAGGCAATAACAGTAAACTATTAGAAGTAGACTATTAGCAATTAGAGGCTTGACATGAAAGCACTGTAAGTCTCAGTTTAACAACAGATTGATCCAGGAGAGTACATCAGCACAACAAAGTGCGGCACATCAGATCTAAATAGTACAAAACAAACCTAGAAGAAAACACAGTGAAATATAACCAAGTAGGAACGTACAACATAGAACAGAAGAGTCAATAAGAAGCAACACAAAACAATAACGATCTTGAGCAAAGTAAAAAAAAAGAAAATAGCTTTACAAAGCAGAATGTTTAGTTGTGCACACCTTAATTTATTAAACTTTACAAAATCAGCAAATCTGAATGCAACATTTGTAGAAAAAAACAATAGTTATTAGGGGTAAAAATAACTGCTGCCTTTGGCCACAATATCACAATTACCTCTGTTAACTCACTTTACCTGTTTATGTTTATGAGTTAAATCAACACTGAAGACAATGCTCTTATTTTTGTTCTTCCCACCAGATGGACATTTATAGTCTCTCAGCTTATGATGATAATTATATTTGTGCAGCTTTTGCCTGGCAGCAAACATGGCGCACATTGTTTTTTTTTTCCTCTATTAAGACAATTAGTATGATCCGATGTTGTTTGTTCAGCAGTTGTCTTCAAAGAAATTATATAAATATAACACCTCAGCATTGTGCTGATGAAATTTTTTTCGGCTTGTTCTGTCTTTGTTTTTGTGTGTAGGAGTGCGGCTGCAACGTGCTGGGCTCAGTGACCCAACAGTGCAACGTCAACACCGGCTGCTGCTTCTGTCGCGACTCCTTCAGAGGAGAGAAGTGCAACGAGTGTCAGATCGGATACAGAGACTTTCCCCAGGTAGAAGGCACAGTTAACGGTACACTGTCAGTGTCTTAACTGTACTTTGACTTTTATTGAGATGTGAGGGACTCTATGACGGGACATACAGGACTGAAAGTGGGTTGAACAGGACAGGGACAACTATTCAACTTACACTGGGCTCAAAAAAGCTTCCTCAGCTTTGTTTAAAACCCTTTTGAGACTGCCATTATAACAGGCCGTTTTCTTTGCATTAATTATCATTATTGTGAATAAGAAATGCTCAAAACAGTTAAGTGTATTTTAGTAAATAAAAAAAAAACGATGACATTTTTATTTTATTTATTATCAGAAACAGCTGTAAATCTCCATAATGAAACTTTTTGAGATTGCAAAAATAAACTTTCAACTATTTTACATCTGCATATACATGCTTTTTAATCTTGAACAATCCGTATCCATATTATAGCTTCATATTTTTTGTTTTTTCCAGATGTTTTTTAGCCTGTGTGGCAGTCCCTGAAACAGTTCCATTCTACTTGTCATACAGTCCCACGCTGTTGCTGTAAAGTGTTATACAGTGTTGGAAAGCTCAGGATCTCAGCTTTCCGATGCCGTTTGAATTTTGTGCATAGAGCAAAGGGTTCAGGAGTTACAGTAATCTGAATGATGTAAAGTGCAAAATGCAGCGCCGGAGAGATTTCAGTTGTTAAAGGGTTAATGCATTTTTTTTTCATCCAGTCTGAAGAGTTTATTTAGATTACAGAGCACAGAGTATTTCTGGCAGGCACTTCTTGTTGATATTGCTCATAGAAATTATTTTTAAGAATTTCTACGGTGAGTATGTCCAGATGATTTCATAAACAACGTGAATGGACAGTCAGAGCTCATGCTACCATACAGAGAGCATATTGGGAAGTGTTAGGAGTTCAGTATATTAAAAAAAAACAAAAAAAAAAAACAGAGGAGACATTTGTAAGTTAAGTGTTTATTGAAATACTCATCTACATTCTAGTGGCACAGAGCAGGTCATGTGACAGAATCAGATATGTTTTAGTCCACGGTTGCATCACAGTAACATACTGTATATAAATGCCCTGTTGAGTTTCCAAGACCAAATGGATGTTAAGGGCATTCAGTTCTGTCATAGGAACATGTTTAGTCCGTCAGTGTTGGATCATTAATACACAGGTTGTCGGGTAGTTTCTCCTCCGCTTTGGACAGTGTTGATGTCGTAAGTTCTGCCTGTTCTTCAGTTTAATTGGTCGACAAGTATGGTGCTATTCTCGATGTTGAACTTTTTTCAGCTCAGATTGATGTAAACACTGTGTCTAGAGTATTTTTGCGCCAAGGACACTGAGCGCTGTAAATACTGAACTGTATGGAAAACAGGCAAATACGCTGCCTGTTGACGGCGGCCCTTCGGCCTTCAGTTTATCACATTAGTGGTTTGGTATTCTGAAAAGTAACTAAAGCTGTCAGACAAATGTAATATCATGAAAAGTATGTTTGCCTCTGAAAAGAGGTGTAAAGCTGCATAAACTGGAGGTATTCTATTACATTTGCACTCACATGCACAGTATGTTTCATTTTCTTTCCTGTCAATGGTGTTATATCCCCTTCTTTAAGCTAACATTAGTATTTAGAGATAGTTGCAGCTATTTTGCCAGACTGAAACAACGTAGCATGAATATATGGCGGTAAATATGATGTGAATAAAGCTGTGAGGTATACATTTGACATTTCTGCTTGAACATGTAGCAACAGGTACCAAATATAAAAAAAAAAAAGATGATGGGGACGGAACTTATCTGGAAACACACTTTGCTTTGAAATAAAAAATGAGTCACCTTCTGACCACCACACTCATCAACACTTTGGATTTTCCATGACTGTCACTTTAATTAAAGTGTTCAAAGTCTGAAAATGGGGAAGCAGCAGGGTTTATGTAATTAAAATTCTTAAGTGGTAAAATTCATACAGCACCAAAGTGTCAGTGTTGACAGAAATTTCATGGTCATTTACAGTCTTTTTTTTTTTCAAACTCAGTGGCTTCAGTCAAATAGGCAAAAAAATAAAAACTGTATGTGTTGTGTGTGAACTTGAGTGATTCAACTGACGTGGGAGTGAGACGATAATGGCAACATTTTCATTTTGGAGTACAGTTTAATGGTTTGGGGAAGCATAAAGCTAGGACACACTCTGGTTGCTCCACTTTCAGTCTGTTATGTTGGCGATAACAGAAGCTTGGCGTTTGTCTGCATCCACATTTCCCCATAGTGTACCCAGTGTGAGTGCAACGTCGCAGGATCGGACAGCCAGACCTGCGACTTGGAGAGAGGAGTGTGTGCCTGTGCAGATCGGACAGGAAAATGCAGCTGCAAGGTACGGCGTACACACTCGCACTGAAATACTCACATGTGCACGCAACTGCAAAGGTCTGAGCATTACAGCACTTGGACAATAACCCTTTAAAGATCTAACATTGTTTTTGTGGTGACTTTTCTCTACATTGAATCTTTCCTAAGCCATTTATCACCCATTATTATAATATTATCCCTCTACATTGAGCATTTTTCCAGCAAATCATGTACTTGTTTTTATTTAATTCGCTTTGGGCGCCTTGAAAAGCGCTATAGAAATCTAATCCATTATTATTATTATTATTATTATTATTATTGTTATTATTATTTGTTTATTATTATTATTAATTCACTAACTATGTAGATGTTCATAAAACCTCAAAGTAAACAGAAAGATTAATATAGAAGAAAAAGTGACTATGGAAATAAATGGTGTGATATTGCATAAACTTGTCAAAACAATGCTGTAACTAATGTACTCCATAATCAAAGCTAAAGGCCATATATTAGACTGTACAATGTTTTTTGTTTGTTTTTTTTTGGCCTGTCTGTGTGTATGTGGACTGATTTCAGATCCTACAGCTTTAAGGCAGTTGTAGTTCCATATGAGAATCCCCATATTTAACATTAAGTCGCACAGATTCAATGTATAGCCCCCTAGACCTGTCACTTACTCATGATGTTGTCACACATGGACAACTGCAAGTAAAACACACCCATATGCACACACACACACACACACGCGCGCACACACATATTCGTGTTTCATGGGCTGTAATGAGCTTCAGATCACTGGACGTCATCCCCCTCTGAGCAGGTAGGAGGTTGACTTCCTGTCATTCACTCCAACACCCGTCTCTCTGTTCAGCTGCTCTGCTGACAGGGCCTTGTTTTTGCTAGTAACCTGTCTTTCTGTCTGCCCCCACATGTCTTTTTTGTCGAATTATCGCATCACTTTTAACTAAAATTGAACGAGGTGCTTCTAACATTGACCTTCTCCCGAAAAATAATCGGCTTTTGAGCTTTTAATTAAAACAAGATTTGGTTTTTCAGCCTGTAAATGCAGAACAGTAAAGTTGACTTCTGAGTCCCTTCACTGGATCTTCACACCCACTAACCTGCACAACTTATGACAGCGCTCAGCATTAATTGGATGATGTTTTGTTGACAGCGCTGTAAACCTATTTCTTAGCAGAGGAAGGTGTAATATACAGGCCTGTCCACAGTCCCATTTTAGACCAGTCAGCTCTCGGCTTATTTACAGTGCTCAAAATGTAAACATTCGGTGCTGTGAGACTCTTATTTCTGTCTCAATGCAGCCGAGGCATCTAACACATTCTCTGTGCTGTATTGGTAGAGTGTACTTTAATAACTAAAACATGTCAAAAAGTCAAAGTTAGCAAAGTAATAGCTAATTAAAGTTATTATTTGGACAATGTTGCACACATTATGTCTGAGAGGTGAGACCACTCTGTGTCCGTGGGT
Source organism: Apogon talboti (assembly GCA_037367365.1). Lineage (NCBI taxonomy): Eukaryota > Metazoa > Chordata > Actinopteri > Kurtiformes > Apogonidae > Apogon > Apogon talboti. The sequence continues at coordinate 6,792,595 of JAPQRQ010000017.1, forward strand.
AAAGTTGCTATTTTTGGAGCATTCACCCTGTCGACTAGAGGGGTTTTCACAGAGTACAGACCCCCTCCAAGGCCAGCCCACTGCTCTACTCATTCCACAATAGCCTATAGTATTATTAAACCACAAACAAACCGCAAATTTTAACCTGTGTTCTCCTCTTTTTTGTCCGCTCATACAACTGATTGGTTTGGGTGTCAAAAACATGGCCCGTGGGCCAAAATCAGCCCTCCAAAGTGTTCAACCCTGTCCATAGGATGTATTTGCAAGAAGCAAAAATTACACAGAAGACAATGGCAGTCAAGGATGTCACAGAGTCTTGACAAGTTGTATCGATCATAAAGTTAAATGCTATATTTTTCAGTTCCAGAAGCCTGTTAGCAAATGTTTTGTGCCTTTGTAGATCCACTGTGATCTGTAAGTTGTCATGCACATGTGTAAATGATAAGCTGAGGCATAATATTGTTAAAATTGCACTTATTTTTCTTAAAAAAAAAAATTCAGATTGTTCATGGATGTTCAGGTTATTCACATTTTTGTGAAAGGATAGTTTGTAAATGAAAACATGTTCATACTGTAATTTTACTTTTTTTAATACTAAAACAAAGAAGGGAATTTGGAGTTGTTATCACGCTATTATTTTACTGGTCCAGCCCGTTTGAGGTTAAATGTGGCTGGATGTGACCTTAAACTAAAATGAATGTTTAGTTCATGAGAGTATTCATTAGATTGTTGGCAGTGGATGGTTAATTGTTGGTTAATGTTAGCTAGGTTCTGAGTTAGCTCAGGGCCATCAACACCAATTATTAAAATTATTTTATTGCAACAAAAACAAAAATGATCAATCAATGGGGGGAAAAAACAGATTTTTGTGTTGAAATATTCAGTTTTATGCAGGGAAAATTGATTAATAACCAGTGTCTATGTCTTTTCTGCAGCCTGTGGATAGACGGTTCAAAGTGTGTTGAGTTAAAGCACACAGTTTGTGTTTTCATGTTCACACGGTGATGTTTACACTGTCAGTATTACTGTCTTTGAGTGACTTTTCACTGCCTTGATTGCAGGGAAAAACCTCCACTCATATTTATCACACACAGTGAAGGAATAGTGAAGTTTTCTTCAGCAAGTTGCTTAGGCCCTTAAATGTTATGTTTGTTGAAGTAGTGTTATATAAGTATATAATAAACAATTATTAAAAACTCATTGGTGTTGTTTCATCCATGTGTCTTTAGGAAAACGTAGAGGGACACAACTGTGAGCACTGCAAACCAAACACTTTTGGGTTGTCGGTTCGAAATCCACTGGGTTGCAGCAAGTGCTACTGTTATGGACTGACAGACTCTTGCTCAGAGGCACAAGGACTCATCAGGATGTGGGTGAGTAGACACACTCCTCGTCTGTCACTGTGTTTCCCGTATCCAAGCCAGTGTGTCTGTAGTGATATTTATGTTTTGTGCCGCATTCATGAGACAAGTTTGAAGCTTCAGTTGGTGTTTTGCATTAAAGAACTATCAGGAACTGTGAGTAAGAGAATACGATACAACAACAAATTTGAAACCATATGTAAAACTCATAAATAAGTGTATCTTAATGTGTGCATCTTTTTCAGTTTGTGTATAATGTTTTACTAGACAGCTGGCTGCATGCAACTACACCAAATTATTCCACTGATATGAAATTCGTATCCTTCATATAACATCATATGTGGATGATGAGAGGCTTTTTCAAATACTTAAGGTTAATGAAGTAGATCAGTAAATGCTTTATTTTACCTCAAGACCAAACAGTTCATGTTAGTGTTTTTAGGCCCTTTGGCGAATGTTGTTTCTTCTAAAGTAAATGGTAACATACATTAACAATGCAAATTTGCATGCACATTTTTATGCTATTTATACTGAAGTTATTTATACTGAAGTGATTTTTATAAATATTCGCTGTAACGTTTGTCTAACTAAATTTAGTTTAAATACACTTTTTTAAGATTCCATTATCGTTTTCATGGCTTTGTATGCTACTAAAAATAGAAAGTTATGTTATATAATGTAATCATTGCAAATAAGAGCTCTAACAATCATTTAATTAATCAATTATGTTTTTATTTATTTGATAATTTATGTGAAGAAACCCAAGAAAGTGAAACAATAAACTGAATGTCCTTGGCTAATCAATATATTGACATTGAACATAACTGTTCATCGCAGCCGTACTGCAGTAGAAGTAGAGTAGAATGTCTCAACGAGCCTCCGCCTTATGAGTCTTAATCAAAACATAAACATATCTGTGAACATCGCACAGATGCTCTTTAAATGGAAGACAGAGGTATTAAAGTAATGTAGACGCCAGACAGACAGCCGGCAATTTAACGATCAATTGTCGAGCAGCAGCCTCTTTTTAATAAAGCCCTTCATCTCGGAAATGGTTTCCATCGGCGGTAAACTGGCGTTTCCGTGGTAACTGTAGAGTATTAGGACAGAGTGTAGCGAGAGGCTTCATTTGGACGACAAACATTCCCTTCATTTATTGTTGACTGAGAGAGAGTGTGAGCTGGACGGAGCGAGAGAGAATCACAGAAAAAATGGAGAGTTTATTGGAAAGAGGCAGATTTTCTCTGAACCACTGAATCGTGAGATTACACTGAGTGGAAAGGGACACGAACACACACTCATACACACGCTCACCATATCGAGACACTATACACATACACTATACAAACACAGGACACATGGCTTTAAATACAAAGCAAAAACACACAGTACATTGCATTGCTCAGAGGATAGAGGACAATGATGCAAGTATATGCACATATGCACAATGAAACACAGATTTTATGACCATATTCTGTCTTAATATAATGAGAAAAACTCATGTTAGTCATAAAAGCAAAAAAAAAAAAAAAAAAGTATCTGCCAGAGATTAGATGATGTTGGAAAATAAAATATTCTTTGCTCTGTTTACATGAATCAAAAATACACTGTGACACTTTTGGAAGAGTTCAGGTTATAGACATAAACTTTGTATCACTATCAGCAAAAATAAATTGACAGCAATGTGGTCATACCTATTTATTTATTTATTTGAAACAAAAAATGTTCAATTGACTTCTTCTAAAATTAGTAAAATTAATAAAATTTATACAATTAACAACAACAATAATAATAATAATAATGATGATACAATTATCCATCAGAGACCACTGCCCACAGCTAAAAAGAACTGTAGTTTGTTGAGTTTTATTACTTTTGAACCATTCATCCTATCAATATACTTTAAAAGTTCCACCTTTTCAGTGGTATCAAATGTCGTTTGGTCACTCTTAGTACAACAGCAACATTTTCAGAACACTGGTTTATCAAGGCAACCAATGGAGGTTAGAAATACAATAGCATTATAATAAACCCTAACCGTAACCCGTTGTGGATATGAGCTTGAAGGCATGAGGACATAGAAGGGTATTTTAGAAATAAGGGCTTTTATTTAACCCTGGAAGGAAAGACGAAAGGAAGGAAGGACTTCATGGGTTTTATCCAATGTTGCAGAAGATGACGGTGTTTGCATGTTCACTACGAAGCCTCTGAACATCCAAATGGGTCATATCTGACGAAAAACTGACTTTTACCTGAATTATTTCAATGCATTGGTAGAATTAATGTTCCAAAGTTATTTAACCTCATTGGTGCCATCTCCATTTATAGCGACTGCACCCTTAGACCCATCTTTTATTCACACACAGGGACGGTGGCACTATGTAACCCACATCACTAGCAAAACAGAAACAAAAGTTAAAAATAACATGAATTAACAAAATATAATGTGATATTTATAATACTGTGAACTATATTGAATGAGTTTATGAACTATGTGTCATCATTAATGTGCAACATGAGTGTAAAATACCCATGTTGGTGTGTGAGGGTTTCTGCTGTCTAAAAATTGTGTGGCTGCAAGTGTGACCAACACAGCAAAGATCACTCTCCCATAACACCGCAGATATTATTCACACAATACCCACATATCAACACTGTTGGACGACTATGGTGGAAAAAGAGATTCAGGCTGGAGCAGATGAATCTATTTTTAAATCAGTTCATTCAACCACAACCCACAGTCAATAACAAACGCTGATATTATTCAAGTAATATTGAAATATCAACACACAAAGTGGAAAACAGAGAAAAGGGGGAATAATTTATATAATAAGAAGAAGAAGAACTCCTCCTGACTGCAAGTAATGAGTCAGATATTATTCACATATCAAATAGGAATAGGACTGAGTGTTATTTACTCTCTTACATTATCATATGGACTGCTATTATGGAAAGCAGCAAATCCATACACTGGCAAAATATTCCACAAAAACTGTTTTACCAATTACTTTTGTGAGTAATTCAGTCAAAGTACATCCATTTGGTCTTGTCCATCCCTCATTATTCTCCAAACTGAGAGGCAGAACAAAGCTACTGATGAACAAACCTCATCATATGCTTTTCAGTAGACCTGAAAAGCATATGATGATCTTTTCAGGTAGAATCATCACTCATGATCTCAATCACAATTTACTCTTATAGAATACAGATGAGATACAACCAAAGTATAGTTAATATTCCTCTAGTTTTTCATGGTTTCTGGAGTCTTGTGCCATATGTGTGTTTTTGTGATTCTGTCTGACTAGAAAGTTTCGCATCATTTTTCACCAATGTTATTATAACACTGACAATATTCAGATGAAATAATCATGAGTCTACATTTTCCTGCTACAGTTTTTCCATTAACTACCCAGATCCTAATTTGCTCTCCTGGAGTTTTATAATGAATCACTTCAATGTAACTCTATAACATCTGTGTAAATCAGACTCATTACATGTACGAATCAAAGACTTACAGTAATTCTTCCTACATTAATTCAACAGCAGAAGCAAAATAACACATTACTCAAACTATGCAGAATGCAGACATTTTTGATTTTATAT
>JAPQRQ010000017.1:6804224-6832090 GCA_037367365.1 Apogon talboti
GATTAGTACTTCTACTTAGTAAAGAGAAGGTGAAGGTGATAAAACCTTGGTCTGGAGAGTAAGTCTGGTCTATTGGAGGAAAACAGTTAATTTTGAAGTCTATGGACTGTTGAATTGTCCCTTACTGCTTTAAATTGGATACCAGTACTTGTAGCTTTATGTTCATGTTTTTGAGACAATATACAGTTATTTATTACCATATATTAGTCTACAGTTATTAATTATTAGTTATTCAATAGCCTGTCTTTTTAAATAATCAGTGTTGATACTGTTACTAATAGATAATGGTGTGATGATGATACAGGACATGTTTTGAAATCCTTTAATGCTGTGTTCTAAGCAGACCATAGTGCACGCAGCAGATGACATGATATTACAGCCATTAGAAAGTTGACTTATGACTTCTGAGCATTATTAATGCCGTCATTGTGTGTCATAGTTAACGCTGAGGCAAGAGCAGACAGTGCTCCCCCTGGTGGATAAGTCAAGTGCTATGGAGACGAGGAGAGGAGTGAGCTTTCAGCACCCTGAGATCCTCGCCCACGCAGAACTGGTCACCCCAACCCTCTCGGAGCCGTACTACTGGAAACTACCAGAGCAGTTCAGAGGCTCCATGGTAAGAAGACTGTGTGTGTGTGTGTGTGTTGATGTAAACTTCAGGGCGAAGGGAATTTACTCAACTTTTTCAGGGTCCCTGCAGATCCTTGAAAAGTCTTAAATTTAGTTTTTGATGTTTAAGGTCAAAACATTCACAACTGTTGGGATGGAAGCATTAAATTGGATTTGGTAGAGAATGAACAAGTCTACTTTTACCTGCATTTTATATCCCCAAGCATTGATTTCATCCTCGAATCCCAATTTATTTGTATGCCAGAAACTGTGCATCTTGTTTAGTTCGAGTCTGTTTTGCTGATTTCTTTTGCTGCAGTGATGGCGTTATTTTTTTTTTCCCTTTAAGATGTTTTAAAAGGTTTTAAACCTTATTAAATTTGTACTTTAAGATTTGCAGATACTCTATTCCTTTTGTGACTGATAAAGTACTATATGACCACCATAGTAACGTAAAATTGTTTTCAGTTCATTCTCTGCGACTTGAATGAATCAATGTTTTGGTTTGGACAGATAAAAAGCACAATTCGACCACCAACAAAAGCAAATGCCCAAAGCAGATTAACAACATAAGACAACCAAAACAAAAAAGAAAGAAACGAATTAAAAAAAAGAATATGAAAAGAATAGAAAAAGAATATGAAATAAATTCCTAATATAAGTTTAGTGTTATTTATACATCTGAAAAGGAGTGGGAAGAATCAACACTTATTTAATCCCACCTCTTTATTACAATACCACAGAAATTATATCACTCTATATTAATACATGTATACATGTCTTTACCAATCAATAAAATTAGAATATATATATATATATATATATATATATATAAAATTCTACATCATAATCCACTACATATCTGCAAAGTATAAACCCATATAAATACAATATACAACTGGCTATAATTTCTTACTATATACTGTACAACCTTCCCTGTAGATCACAGCATATGGTGGTCAGCTGAAATACGCAGTGTACTACGAGGCCAGAGATGAAACCGGACCGTCATCATACGAGCCGCAGGTCATCATTAAAGGCGGGGCTAACCACAACATGTTGATGACTCGCCACATCCCCGGGCTCCAGATCGGTCAGCTCACCCGTCACGAGATCGACATGACAGAGGTACAGCCGACCCTTTTAGTAAACCGTGGATTTTTCAATCTCAAGTTCCCACTTTCAAAAAAAAAATCATTTCTGTGATCATTTCTGCCTGTGCACAGCATGAGTGGAAGTTTGCAGATGGCAGGTCTATGACTCGTGAGGACTTCATGGACATTTTGTTCTATGTGGACTACATCCTAATTAAGGCGTCACATGGCAACTTGATGAGACACAGCCGGTAAAGTGGAAAAAAAAAAAAAAAACAGTCTCACACTCACAAATGCAAGACACCATCAGTTGGAATACCACCAGCAAGTTGTGTACATTTACTCATTAGACTGTGTGCCAGTATTAAAAAAAGAATAGACAGCTGAATCAATGATGGGATGATTTGTACTCGATGTGTCATAATTAATATTGGCTCTAATAAAGGCCGTTTCCGCAGCAGAAACATTTTAACATGATGCAAATAAGCATCATGGTCCTGATTGAATTCCTCTCAGATTATACATCTAATTAGGCACGCACCATTTATCTTCTCTGACATAGTAAAACAGAAATATGCTATGGTGTAATAGTTGTACACCTTTTCTGTCTTCTCTCCCCCAGTATTTCAGAGATCAGTCTAACGGTGGCAGAAGAAGGGACGCCGACCAAAGTGAGCGAAACAGCCCATCAGATAGAGAAGTGTGACTGTCCAGTTGGATACTCTGGACTCTCCTGTGAGGTATGCAAACGGCTAAGCCAACACACAGATGCACAAACAACAGTGTGTGACACTGCAAATACGAAACATTTCTAAAAAGCAGCTGCACAGCAAATTGAATGTTTGAGTGTCTTTGGAGTAAAGAGCATTCTGCAAATATATCGATCGAAAAAAAACAGAGACAAACCCGCGTATGTGTTTAATAGCAAAAGTAAGAACACACAATGCAAAGAGGACTTAAGGTACTGGACCTAAGCTGCTGTGTAGTCTTAAAAAAAGGTCCTAAGAAAGGTCTGATAAGTCCAGATTCAGCCTTTTCTAGAATGATCGGGAGGCGCATAATTACCCATCATGCCTAGTGTCTACAGTACAAGCCTGTGGGGGCAGTGTCAGGTCAAAGTTCAAAAAACAAGGTCAGCTGAACCTGAATATACTGAATGACCAGGTCTGAACTTCATTGATTTTTTTCTTCATTGATGACACAGGCATATGCCATTGTCAGGACAGTGTCAGGATTTATCGGGGTAAAATTGCGAAAGAGCGGTTCAGGGAACATGAGCCATCATTTTGACATGTGGACTGGACACCACAGAGTCCAGACCTGAACCCCATTGAATCATATGGATGTGAAGGAGAAGACTTTACACAGTGGTCTGACTCTCCCATCGTCAATACAAGATCTTTGGTGATAAAATAATAGAACTCTGAACAAAAATAAATGTTGTGATGTTGCATAAACTTATCGAAACAGAGCCACAGGGAATGCATCACATAATCAAGGCTAAAGGTTGTCTGACAAATATTACAGCATGTATTTTTGTATTTATTCATCACCCATGATTAATATGTTATCATAACACAGACAGCGTGCAATTCTACATATTTGCAAGAAAATCATCAAAAATACCAAAAGGGATGCCTGTGTAAGTGAAGAAAAAAATCCACATTAAAAGGCAAAAAACAGGAATTGCATATTTACTAACTGCACTAATAGTGACAATTTCACAGAATTTCACAATTATGATGAAACGATGTATAAACATTTTCATACAGTTTTACTTTAGCGCCTCTTTGACACTGACTAAAACGTCCATGACCATATATTCCATGAATTTTAATAAAAATATCAGTGTTTGGCACCAGTTTATTGATAACATAATGTGAGTAGAAGTAATATGATATATGCCCGTACTGAAATGAAAAGAAAACGCCCTTCGGTGGACATACAGTCATATAGATGTTAATAACAGTCAGTTGAGCTTCCTTTTCTTCCGAGGATTGAATGATTGAATGATTCTTGTCTGCTGCCTTTATGAAGAATGTAAACACGGAGGTCACACAGACTTTGCTTTCAATACTATCTCACAAGTTTCCAATTTACATTTAGAGGTTAGAGTTTTAAGCCGCTGCGTCGCCTTTCAGGCTCTCCTGTTTTTTTTAATTTATTTTTTATTTTTTTATTTTTTTTGCTTTGCTTGGCAAGGATTAAGCTTCACTGAGCGTCTCCTCTACCGAGTTGTGATTTTGTCGAAGCAATTGACTTCGGCTGCGTCCAGCTCCTTCTCTTAAGCCACAGAAATTGTATAGCAGTGACTCAATCTTCACTTTAATGAGGATTTTGTAGAGAAAGCTTATGATACACGGTGGCAACAGTCCCGGGCAATTCCACCGCACGAAAAACGCCTGAGAGTCATTTAGGTATTATTGTGTTAATCTCAAAGGAATACATGGTTGGCCAGAAAAGTTTTAACAGTATTTTCCAACCTCAGATTCACTTTGTCGCCTGCTACTTGGACTGCAGAGGAGCGCACATCTATAGTGCGTTTCTTAAAAAAATAAAAAAAAAATTAGCAGTACATAATTTAGAAGCTACAGATAGTGTTGAAAAAGTGCCAAATGGAAGCCAAATAGCAAACGGTAGCTAAACTTGAAATGTTCAGGTCGTAGAGGGCTTGGCTGACAGATGGCCGTTCTATTTGTAGCTGCCGTCGTTGTTAATAAAGTATTTTTAAACGGGCGTTTAGTGCTAGCAGAGGGAACAGATGGCTCTTTAAATGGACTCCATTAATTATTACTGAACAGGAGAGAGAGGAAGAGAGAGTTACCTTGCATATGTGTGTGTGTGCGTGTTAAGTATGCATGCATTTGTGTGTGTTTGGCGGTTATATGAGGGTGAGTTGATGTGTGTGTTCAAAACTTACTGAAGGGAATAACTCTTAATTGCGAGTGCGTATGTAAGAGAGAGGTGGTCAACAGTTGCCTAGAGAAATAACAATTAAGGATAATTATGTGTGTCCATGTGGCTGTAGTAAAATGCAGCAACTGTGTTTCTGTTTTGATATAACACCGTAACGCAACAAAGGGTCTGCAGCGAGGGTGTATTTCTGTCTAGATTTTTTGATTTCTCTGTCTTGTCTTCCCGTGTGTAGGAGTGTGCCGCAGGTTTTTACCGTCTTCGCAGTGGTTCTTTGGCGTCTGCTCCAGCGTCCAGAGTGCCCACTGCTGCCGGCATGGGCAGCTGTGTTCAGTGCCAATGCAGTGGGCACTCGTCCACCTGCGACCCCGAGACATCCATATGCCAGGTAAATGGGTGTGTGTGTGTGTGGGAGGGGAGGACTGAGGCGAGGGAGGGGGGGGTCTGCCGCTGGAGGCCCTCATTCAGCCATATGCCAGGAAGCTTCTGGAGAGGAAACTGGTTAAAAGAGAAGGTGTGTGTGTGTGTATGTGTTGCGATGGATGTCAGGTACTGTAATTAGCCCTGCGATAATTAACGACCCCGAGCTTACCCCGTTTTTTTTTTCTTCTAATTTCCTCTCCTTTGGATCTGACATCTTTACTTTTAATAAGAGTGGAGGGGTAATGATTTTATCAAGATATGGGCAGGTGAAGTGCAGTGATGGAAGATGCATTTAGACCATTCACTTAAGTAAAATATATCACTGAAAATGTTTTTGGATTAATTTCACTGTTACATAAATGTATATTATGATGATATACAGTATTATGGCAAAGTATTTAACATTTTTTCCAATGTGAGCAGCTGTGGTTCAGCAAGTAATAGACAGCATTAAGAGAGGGACCGCCGAGAAACTATAAAATAGAAAAATACTGCACTAAAAAACAAAACTGTATGGGACGTTTTTAGAGTTAATATGCAGACAGTTGCTTTGTTTTTTAATTGTACCACATACAGAGACTCTGTGATGCTTTTATTTGTAAGAAATACAACAGAGCAGCAGGTAAATACACCACCATGCACTGACAGAGGGTCAGATATGATGATAGAGAAGGATTATTATTGGATATGTGTAGCACTTGAGCTCTCCACTTTTATATGTAGTTTAATGTACAGCCAATCAGCATGTTCTACAAGAAGCGTTTGGAACATTGCATGAGAACCACATGACTTAAAGTCAACTTTGGGCTTTGGGACAATGCATTTTCCAGCTACGCCAAAACATTTTGGTTTCAAGGACATTTCTCAAACCTTAAAAGAAAACTTAATAAAATAACCAAAAACATAAAATGGATGATATTGTCCATTAAAGTACAAGTGGCTAAAATCTGTATTTGAGTCACAATAGTATATATGATAATATAATACCATTTAGAAGTCTGAAGTCAAACACATAGTGGTCAACAGGTCCTTTTAGGTAATAAATCTCCTAAACTGACATACTGTAGATGTTAAATGTTAGGAGAAAGGGATTTGTGAATTGGGAGAATATACTGAAGGAAACACCCCTGACTAAAATAATTGAGACTGTGAACAATGATATTAACATGTAGAGGATATCAACAAGAGAAAAAGACGCACCTTAAAAATGGAACAAGTCCTGATGAACTGATGTAGTTTCCCCACATTCATGTATTTGTCGTCTATGTCTTTGCCAGTTGTGTTGGCCTTCTTCCATGCTTGTTTTCCCTAAATCCAACTTGTGGCTTATGAGATAAATCTGCACATGTCAGTTCTTCGCTTCGTCACTTTCTGCCCATTTCATAATCTGGTCACTTCTGCGGTTTGTCTCCATCTGAGGGCTTTGGCCTCAGGGAGCTGTTGGTCAAATGTTGTGTATAGGTCAGCAGTTGGATTTGATCTGCACAAACCCTGGCACACTGAACAATGCACTGTTTAGTTGTGATTCTACTGCAGAGCAAAAAACAGAAGGAAAATGTCAGAAAAGCACAACAGCAGGGACTTTGAGTTTTTCTGTTTTGGAACTTTGGTTTGATTCAGTGAGGTTACAACACTGTTGCACTCAATAACCAGTAAGAGAGCAAAAGGCATGGCATAAATAAGCCTCATGTCAACATTAGCTGCACTCTGTTTTTAGGAGAAGTTTTGCTTTGTGTACACATTCTTTCCCACATTACATTTAGTATTTTTATTTATTTGGGGTTTTTTTTGGAAAAACACAACAGTCAATCAATACCACTGCAGAGAACTTCTTGCGGCTCAGGATTTCTAAAAAAAAAAAATTTAAGATTGAACATTAGATTTGTTTTTGTCAGTTTAAAAACTACCTTCAAAGAGTCTGAAGATAAAAAGGCACTGATAATGGACTTTTTTTTTTTAAAGTTCATTTAAAGTACTGAAGAAAACTCCTAAACTTGTATAATGAACAAAATGATCGATGGACTCCATAGGCTATCATAGGTGAATTTGGCCATTAATTAACAGTGTCCACAGTCTTAAGTACTGGTGGAATTGGCCTGTAGATTACATGGGCAGATTGAATGCCATCACGGGCTGGTTCTTTCACACTGGTACGTCTACATTCATTGTTTTCTCCTCCTCCTTTTCCGGTCTCTCGTCTTCAGTTATTTGTTTACACGCTTTGCCTCCTTTCATCGTCACCCTCTATTCTCTCATCTTATTTCGCCCCAAACCTCCTCTACATCGCCTCTGCTTTTCTTCCTCACCTCTCCTTAATTTCTCTTGTTTTTCCAATTTGTTTTCTCTCTCTTTTTCCCATCTCCCTCCCCCTTCTGTTATGTTTGATTTCTGTCTCTCGCTGCCTCCCAGCCATTTTTCCCTCACCCAATTCCATCTCGCTCTCTGTAACAGCGTCATTAGCATTTTCTAACAGAGCGGGCTAAATTGAAAATGCTAAACGAGTTTGTTTCTGTGGTAATTATCGGTAACGAGGAACACAGGAAGTTAATAGAAATGACTTGCCTTGTTAAGAAGCGACTTCCTGTTGCACTGATTGGAATTCCCATTCCAACAAACACAGTGAAGACATGAGACAGGACCCTGGGGATATGAAGAGCAGAAAGCTGACTGTAACTGTAGAGTACGTAATGTGACTTTACAGTGTGAGGGTGTTTATGTTTGTGTTGTGAGTGCACAGTGTGTGAAGAATTGTTGCGTTACTGCGATGTAAATGTGTTCCCACAGTCACTTGTTCAGATGCGGCTCCCTCAGGACGACACACTGCAAGCCGTCACAACTTAAATGAATACATTTTAGAGCTGACAGTTGTTATTCGTGGTGTGGTTATGCCTCGAAGACACCGAATGAAAGGAACTGTGATGTCGCAAAACGCATGAAAGCCAACACGTGAGGGAGTCGGAGTGGGAGGTGTGTCATTTGTTTGTTTCTGTAAATGCATTTTGTTTCATGCAAGGATTCAAAGCCTTTTATTATCATGTGCACAGTAAAGAAACAGGTTTTCCTGTACAATGAAAATGTTACTTTGCCGTCCACACTGAATGCCAAGAGAATTTAAGATAAGTATGAAAATATAAGTATGAAAATTTGAAATAGAATAATTTAACTAGGAAATTAAAATAACAAAAATGAAGTGGCATTTAAAAATGGCATGCAAAAGAAAAAGAGCATACAAATGTTAAAAATATAAACTACTGTTACTAAGAGAAAAATCTAGATTTACATAAATGTGCAATGTCTGGGTAATTGTGCAATCTTTAGAGGTAAATACATGTGCAAAAGTGCCTGAGACAAGTAATATATTAATAAGTAAGTAATACAGGAGTGTTGGACTGAATTATTTAAATTTTAAGTTCCCCAAAAGACAAAAGAGTTTTCCTTTTTTTTATTTTTCCATCATGTAGTCACAATACTGTTAAAAGCAGCTAATTATGTCGTGTCATAATATCGAGCCATATGCAGTAATGTTTTTGTATCATGTTAAATTATTTTTCTACTGTATTCTTATAACTTTTCCCTAGTATGAGGACAACAAATAACCCACATAAACATGTTGAATGCCTTCCCCATTAGCTGTGTCAAAACACGTCAACAAGTAATGATGTGTATGAGGTTTTCAAAGTAAATTTTTCTTCAAAGTAATGAAATACACAATTAAGTGAAAAAAAGCAAACTAATTATGCTCGACTCTTACGACACAAATTGTGTTCATACCTAAAACTATATTTGCGTTGTCTTCCATATTAATTTTACTCAACATTTAACCTTTCCTAAGTGATTTATCATCCTTTTTTGTCATATTCTCCTCTTTTTTCCAGTGAAGATCAGGTATTTTCCTGTATTTAATTTACTGATCATGTAGATGTTCATAAAGGATCAGAATAAATTCAAAGGGTATTATATCAGAACAGAGAAAAGCAAAGAAAAATGATTTTCTGAAGCAAATATATAATTTATGGAACAAACACAATCATCTATAACCATCATTTACCAAACTACGTGGGTTTTATTAGTGAATCATTGTTGCAGAAGACGGTGTGTCCATGTACAGAGCCTCTGAACGTCCAAATGGCTATCTGATGACCATGCAAAGCTGAGAAACTGCATTTTACCTGAATTATTTACATGTCTGGATAGGATTAGTGGTTCAGAAGATGAGGAAGTTAAGGAGTGTATTTTTAAAAAGGATATGCAGCTCCAACTTTAGAATTTAACCTTTAAATGTTTTTTTTTCCCCAGTAAATTCTTGATGTCTTCAGTTCCATATGTAATAAGCAAAGATAAACAGAAGAAAACCTCAACAGGGTGATGCATGACCTGCATTTTCCCCTTGCATAACACAACTAATGTTATAGTAATGACAAGTATTTAGTTTGAAAGAAAGTTAAAGTTGTTGGCACATTTATTTTTATTTAATTTTATTTTGAAGATCTGTTTTGACTATGCTGCAGTTTTGCCAGATTCTTACATAGTTTGATGATAGTGTTTTTTGGTCCGACTGCCCAGAACTTTCTGTAAATGAACATAAACAACTTTGGACTCGAATATAAATCATAAACATTCCGTTATTTCACCTTTTTGGTATTCTGCATAACATCGAAGAGAGGAGCAGAAACGTATTTATCACTGCTCACTCCTGAGAACGCGGGCTGATGGACTCTTTGAAGACATGTAAGATCACACCTGCCCGCTGAAGGCTGCTGCTGTCTGCGGTCCCACGGCAACTCATCATGCAGGAACGGGCTCCAAAACACTCACTGCTGTGTGGATGGATGCATTCCCTGTCAGAAATAGTCCGGGGCAGATAAAAGTTTACCAGTGTGGGAACCTAAAATGTCTCAAAAACTGTGGGTGGTGGGGAAATGAGTAATGAATCTTCCAGTCGAAAATCCTCTGGATAGTTTCCAGTGAAGTCCACATGTGTTGGCGTGTACATTAATACCAGTCGAAATCAACAGAAATAAATCCAAATGCAGGCAAATGTTGTTCACATCAAATGGCCTTTTTGCAAACAATTTCACCAGCTTTCCCTGAATCTACCACCTCGCAGCTACACACGCCACTCATCAAAAGTGCCACTATTATCCTAAAATGTGAAGTGAAGTGACAGCGGGTAATAATAGCAGTATGCCACTATTATTTATACTCTCTGTGGTCTCAGTGTGAATCAAGCAGTGGTGCCAGGATAATTATCTCACTCATCAAAAACAAGCCATTTTGTCAGTAATCAAGGAGGGTGACCCAGTCTGACGTCTTTCCAATTACTCATTGTCAAGATGAGACGATTAGACACGTACAAAGGATTGCACACAGCTTGAGAAATTTGTAAAAGTATTTACTCCTATCTTTGCGTAGAAGATTTCAATTATGCCGCAATCTCAATGTGTATTAAGTGGAATATATTCATTTCCCTGAGATAACTGTAAATCCATCATAATATTTTTTTTTTTAGTGCCTCATTTTTATTAAGCCAGAGGCAGTATTTAAATAAAATATACAGATAAAAGTGTAGCTTAACTCTCAATTTAAAAGTTGGTTTGCTTTTCCAAAGATGAAAAGCTTTGTGGATAAGCAGGATAAGGGGTTTTATGTTTGTCACTGTAGCGCAGCCGCCTTATGCTCACATAATGAACATCTGAATTGGAAATGGCCAAATATGGTATCATTCAGCCTATCCCTATGCTTGTTAAACCAGTTAAAGACCAAGCAACTTCTTCATTTGCAACAATTTGGCTTTACGCTAAAGTATTCCACTCACGCTGCTAAGTAGTGCATTGAATGTTCATTGGAGGGGGTTAATGTAAGAGGCACTGCATGTTTAGGAAAAAGGGTTGGTGCTGAAAAACAGCATAAACTGACATTAACGTTCACTTCTATGCTGATGATATGCAATTATACATTTCAGTGTCCCTATAGGGTTTCAGCTATATTAATAGATTGTCTAAAATATATAAATATGAGAAATGTCTTGTAGAGCCAATGCACAGTGAGAGAAATTAGTCATCCAACTGTAACTCCTAAGCTTAAGTTTTACCATTTACCTTTTTCAAAACTATTGTAATCCCCACTACCAAAAAACTATGAAATAAAATAAAAAGTTTTTGGTCCTTTGCTGCTAGTTCAAACTGCAACAAGAGTATTGACAAGGACCTAACAGAGAGCACAAAGAACACTTATTTTATATTGGTTTTAAAATACATTTTAATATTGTTTTATTAGTTTGTAAATCACTGAATGACTTAGTCTGGGTTTTGGATATGATTTCTCAGATCTGATCTTCAACAGTTGTCTCTAGTCGTCTGAAGAATCTTAAACAAAAATGATTCCTCTAGGACAGTATCCATGAAAACTTAGATATTTCCTTTTCCTTTTTTTTTATTTAATTGGGGTGTATTTTTATGGCATTGTTTTAATAGTCATTTTGAATTTTGATGTACCATTGTATAAATTCTATTCTGTTTTCTATTGTTATACCATTTTATGTATTGGCATTTTAGGAGATGTGTAGAGCTGTGTCTTTTTGTCTTGTTATGGATTTGTATATATTTGTGCTAACATAAAACTGAAGTGCAATCTTTGACATGGTTAAGTATCACATGACTACATCAAGTTTCAGTCATGTCTTGAACGACATCAAGTGTATTGTCTCTAATAAATAAACACATGTACATTTGAGGTAGTTTCAGGTTATTTCACAAATGTTTGATCAGTTCTTTGTGTTCTGTTTTTTTTGTAGAACTGTCAGGACAACACTGAAGGCGACCGGTGTGAACGCTGCGCTCCAGGATTTTATGGTGTTGTCCGAGGTTTCCAGGATGACTGTAAACCATGTGCCTGTCCCCTGACCAACCCAGAGAACAAGTATGTATTTTGACCTCTTTTGGGTGTTTTGTCCATTTGTTAAATACAGTGAAGCCCATACATTCAGAATATATTGGATTTTTTTGACTACTGATAGGTTTAATTCAGCAGGAAATGACATTAGTAACTGACACAAAGCAGACCTTATGGTACTGCTGTTGATGAAACAGTCAATTTTTTAAGTGTATGTTGATTTATTGTTATTTTTTTTAACAATTTTATTATCTATATCAGGATGATCTGGTCCCTAATCAGTCGAACTTCCACCCAAAGTTTATTACAAGTAAAAAAATAAAAAAAAAAGGTCCAGGTAAAAAGTACAACAAATAAATGCAGAAGTGAAAGAGAAAACCCAATAATAAAAACATGAGCAAAAGGAAAAACAATGTCAGAAACAAAACTCACCCTCATTTCCATCGACTCCCATGAAGAGCTCCTTCTACAGTAACTATGGAAGAACATTAAATAAGCATCAACCTCAGCATATTGAACTAGAGGCTTTATTTTCAGTGCAGGTGAGAAAAACAGTAGGAAACAATGACAGAGTGGTGGTGAATACAAACTCTGCCACTGATTATTGAAATTAGACAGTTAATTATTTTGGACATGACCTTTTTGGAAACTACCAATGCAATAAGCAGACTGTCACATTTTTAAACAAATTATATCTATAATACATGTGCTTACTGTCTTGTATCAGTTGTTTTTGCCATTTCCAGCCCTGATTTTGTCAAAATTTGTCACAGCCGTGTACAATTTTGGGCTTCAGTGCAAGTAACACAGACCTGCCAGTTTCTTTATCGCTTTTGTGACATTTGTTATGAAAAATTCTTTGCTCAGTTTCAGTCCAACCTGTGTTGCTGAGGGATTCGACGACTACAGATGTACAGCCTGTCCTGAGGGATACGAAGGCAAATACTGTGAGAGGTCAGACACACACGGACACACACTAACTGTCACTGAATGTAAACTCTATTCGACTTGTGATTTAGTCAGAATATAGTGTGTACGTTTTTATGGAGACTGAGGAGAATCCTTTGTTTCCAGGTATGTGGACTTCTTGTTTGTTCGCATTTGTTTTTCTGTCTTTATAATAACCAATTGTAATTTTTTCCCCACTTCCCACAATCCCCTTGTCCAGGTGTTCCACTGGTTATCATGGTAACCCGCGGATGCCCGGGGGCCGCTGTGAGGAATGTAAGTGTTCCCCGTGGGGGTCGTTGCCTGGACCATGTGACCCAGTCACGGGTCAATGCCGGTGCCGGTTCGGGGCATCGGGGAAGTCGTGTGACCAGTGCATGGACAGGCATGTGTGTGGACCCGCTGGAATCATCTGTAAGACTAACACACAGCTTCTGCCTTACTGGTACACTTGGGGCTCAGTCTTTACTGTGTTCAGTGCTTCATTTTCCTTTCATTAGTCATTATTATTATTATTAGTCATCTGTCTACGTATTGGAAAGTTGATATTAAGCATATTATTAAAAGTAACAGGAAAAATGGAAAAGGTAAAGTCACCAAAAATGAGTTCTGATTAACCCTTAAAGACCTATAACTATCGCTGTCACAGCTTCCAAATTAATGTTTTGTCTTTCCCAAGTGATTTATCACCATTTATTTTTTTTTTTTTTGTGAAAATCAGGTGATTTTCTAATATTTAATTTAATGATCACGTTGATGTTCAAAAATATATCATTAACTGAACATAAAAACAAGAGTCTACAACCACTGTCCACTGTCGAACTACATTGATTTTACTGGGGAATCAAGTGTTTCCACATACATAACGGAGCCTCTGAACGTCTAAACGGGTCATATCTGATGACCATGAAAAGATAAAAAACTGCATTTTACCTGAACTTTTTACACGTATTGATAGGATTAGTGGATCAACAGTTTAGATCAGTAGATGCTTTTGGTCAGCGGTAGATGATTGGGTCTTTATGAGTTAATGTTGTGCGAAACATAACAAATCTACTTTATGTAAACATAAGAATGTCTATAGTTTGATATTATGCTTTATAGTTTAGTTCAATGTATCACAAATCACAGTCTGTGGCCATATTTTGTCCTTTTGGTGTTTTCTCACATCGCACACATATGAACATGACCTGATCTACTCAACAGTTATGTGATCACAACGGTAGTTCAAATGTGTTTTCTATTCACATTTTACATAATTTTATGTTACGTTTTGTTACTTGCCCAATAGAAAGTGTGCACAAAGGTTTTAAATTAGAGGTGAAAAATAATAAAATGTGATTAAAGCTGCAGGAGATGAAATCATGGACAGTATGAAAACAAAAAAAAAAAAGCTCTTGTCTAAAAGTGAAGCCACTTTAATCATCAGACTCGCATCCCGGTCGCCTCTGACAGAATGTCATCATTGATCAGTAATTTCAGCTGTCAGTCAAACATTTAATCCCGCTACCTTTCTTACAATACCTGTAATTATGTAAAAGCTGCATCATAGGGAAGATGTTCTGCAGACTCTCATTCTCAGAAATGTAATTATGGATTTGTACAAGCACGGCAGCTTTAAGGACAGTTTATTTGTTAAGTATGTCATTTAAAACGCAGCCACAAAAAAAGGCCTTTTCATATGTTCATTGTACATACACTATTTATTGATTGAATTTGCAGAAAATGCGCTCAAAGTATGAAACTGCCAATATCAAGATATGAGATTTTGGGGATACCGCACAGCTATAGTTGAGGACAATAGAGAAATACCAATCCAATAATTCTACCTCTTTCAGGGTAACTGTAATACTTGTAAAGGTCTCTTTGTCCTCTGTAGTCTGGTAACATAAGCCTAGTTTTACCTAAATGTCAACACTTAAACACCGCATACCGTATCAGAAGCATCACATTGTATCTAGTGCTAAAATGTGACCAAGGTAATAGTGTTTTGAACTTCACGGCGCCGGCAGCATCTCCTCCCCCTGTTTTCCTCTCTCGTCCCTCTATTTATTTCTCTGGAGGCCCACCACCCATCGCATTCACCTGATGTTGTGGGTTTTGGATTATTTTGACGAGGAAATGCAAATGAACAGCCAAAGCCCTTTTCCACGGTTGCCATGGGAGACTGGCGATCGTGACAGAAGTCAGATTCAAGTCATTTAGGAAATAATTTCAATGTCATTTGGAGTTAATTTAAACTTAATATGACCATAATGGCAAGGCCAATTTGGTGCTATTAGCATGTCTGGAGGTAAGTGCATGTGCATGAGGGCGAATATAGAAGAAAGTCTGATGCGAAATTGCCGCTGTCAGGTCAGAGAGGAAATTGCTTGCTCAGGTCTTTATGTGTTCAGACACAAAGCGTGTGTTCATAAATTGGAAGTGCGAGTGCTGCAGTGCACCCTGACATCAAACTGGTCGCCTCTGCGTCCAGACTATAATCACAAGTCCTGATGGTTTACACAGAGTGGAGCGATCAGACTGCCGTTCACTTGTTGAAAAGTGATTGCACTCTACATTTTGCCTCTGCTCTGCCTTTTTGTCAAAGGTAACAGAGCACTTTGAGAGTCGTGAATGAGGGGAAATGCAGGGTATCGCTTCTTCTGTATAACATCATTTGCATAGCAATGCAGCTAAATTTCAGGTGGTGTCATGTGGTGATTTTTTATTTCTTACCCCAAGCCACATTATTCGATGCTCAAATGTATTCCATTACTATGGGTGTATAACCTTTTGCTTAAATTAAAAGTCAGCGTCACCATATATGCGCTTAGTATACTGGAGTAACACGACTTGAACACATCAAACCTTATTTTTGTTGTTGTTGTTGTTTTCATAGCCATAATGGTAAGTCATTTAAATAAAACTGAAATAATGAAACAGTAATACCATATTAAAGTATACAGAAAACTAAGAATTAAGATGACTTTTATCTACATTTTAGCAACAGAACACTTTTATTTGACCAATGTTTGACTGGTTTTGGTGAACTACGTTCTTCAGTAATAGTATCAGAATGCATGTGCATGTGTGTGGATTTTTAGTTATTTAGCATGAGAGTTTTAAGTTGGGCTTAACCTGCAAATGGAGGTTTCTTCTGACCTTTGTGATTGACCACAGCAATTGAGTCAGTAGTTGTCAACCCTTAAATTAACAGACATGTTTAAGAAGATATTGTTTCGAGTAAGTTTTAGAGGGAAAACTACAACAAAATACTACTACAAAATTCAATATTTTCTAGTTGTATTACTCTGTTATGATAATACACTTATACCCAGTCTACACTAATGCAGATAAAAACTGATATTTTTCTCTGTATTTGGGCCTCTCGACCGCATATGAATAGTGTTTTCGGTTGCAAAAACAGATTTTTAAAAACATTTTTCAAAGAGAAGATTTTTTTTAACATCATACCCAGTTTGCAAATGTCATGTTATTGCTT
The DNA here is from genome assembly GCA_037367365.1 of Apogon talboti. Classification (NCBI taxonomy): domain Eukaryota; kingdom Metazoa; phylum Chordata; class Actinopteri; order Kurtiformes; family Apogonidae; genus Apogon; species Apogon talboti. The sequence goes on from JAPQRQ010000017.1 coordinate 6,820,587, forward strand.
TGTCTAATGAACCTGCACCTGGAACAACAGATCAATAGATAACAGGAAGGAGAACGAGGCCGACACAGATACGTTAGAGAAACGAACCAGACTGATGGTATTGACAAACCCACACCATGTAAAGAATACACTTCAACAACCTCAGCCAACACTTAAGGTAACTTAAGTTTATACCTTACGTTGTAACAGACTAAAGCCTCTGCATATGCTGCGTTCAGTATTATCCACGGTTTCCACGGTGCGGCGTGTCCAAGCGTTGGTACCATTATGTAGTCGCTTTTGCACTGTCAACTGAGATATTTTGTATGATGAAGGTTGTGTAGACAGAATTCTGTTTTATAACAGAGGATGAAAATATCAGTTACAAAACCATCCATGTTAGTGTAGATGGGGCATGGATATCTTTGAGGAGTTGACTGAACAAGACATTTAGGGAACATTGAGTTTTATACCATTTTTTTTTTTTTTTACATTTTACAGCCTAACAACTAAACAATGAATTGAGAAATTAATAAATAGATTAATTATTAGTTTCAGTCCTAAATGTACAGACAAAAAAATACCCATCAAAACTTTGCTTCTAGTGTCCCCTCAGTTAATATACCTTCCAGATTTCATAAAGATTGATGCATCCATTAATGAGTTGTGTTGGTCACACACACATACATGCACAGACGCGAGGGAATACAGCACTCTGCTTCTCTAATATGCGGCCTAATTGCTTTTTGTGCTGTGAATGTTGCAGCCACTGCCATCCTGTTGTGAAGCAGGTCTTAAAAACAGTTTAAATTCAGAAAATGACATGTTAAAGCCAGTATCAGAGTAAATTAACTCTTCTCTGTTGGAATATATGTAAAAAAAAACCCACATTGGTTAAACACGTTCATAAACAGTAAAGTCCTGATGTTTTTGAGTTGTTCTGTTTGTCTTAGTAAATGTTTATTGCTGGATTTATTCCCTCTTTTCCACAGTTTGTCTACTAGCATAATGTTATAAAGTATATTGGGACTTTTAATCACATTCACACTATTTCAACAGGGTGTACACAGCTAAAAACAACACGGTACTTCTCAAGAAAATGAGTGTTGGGCCGTGATTAATGAATGTTTTAGAATGAATAAGCCTCTATTCCCTTTCTTACATTGTACTGTACATTTAAGTACTTAACCTGTTTGTGTGTGCATGTGACTACATGTGTGAACGGTTGCATTTGGGTGTTCTTTTAGTTTTGTCAGAGATTGATAGAGTAGAAACTGTTTTTATTTTATTTAATTTATCTTTGATTTCCCTTGTCAGAAATTTTAATTTCTGCAATAAATCAGCCTCAGGGCGTAAAAGGGAAGAAAAATTCACACACACACACACACATTCACAAGGCAATGCAGGAGAATGTGTATGCGTGTGTGTGAGTAAATTCCCTGGTGTGTGTGTGCGCGCCTTCATGTGGGTTTTTAGCCTGCAGTGTGTGCTCATAATAGGTGCTCTTGCCTCTCTGTGCTGAATTTCATGCATCGGCAGCCCTGTCTTTCTGATGCCAGAGTCGCTTAAACACAAACTCACAAGCAGTCACCGCCATCACACACTGCGGTGTTTACAGTCTCACTATGTAAGGGATGCAGACACACACACACACACACACACACACACACACACACAGTCTTAAAAAATACATGCTGAACAGACGGTCTTTCATTCTTCCCATTCAGACAGATTCTTTTCTCCCTCGACCAAGTTACAGAAGGAGTTGACACACATACAAGTTTTACACCGGCCTCTCTTGATTTTTTGCTGACGTCTGTGTGTTTTTTGTTTGTTTTTCGCTTGTTCTTTCTCTGCAGCCTGTGACGATGAGTGTTCAGGTTTGCTGATCAGCGATATGGACCGCCTGTATCGTATTATCACTGAGGTCACCTTAACAACACCCCTCCCACCGCCTTATAAGATCTTGTACCACTTCGAAAACATGACAGAGGAGCTGAAGGTAAATCATTCTGACCATAAGTCACATCTTTACTTTGACTTTTATTCAACTACACAGTTTGGAATCAGTGGGTTAATAATAGATTGGTGTTTTTCCATTAGTATTTTTAGTTATTTTAGGTTTTCTAGTTTTTTGGGTTTTTTTTAGCTAATCAAATGAGTTTCAGCATTAGGTATTGATCAAAATAAATAGCAATAATACAATAAAACAAACATAAATACTAGGGCCGCTGAGTTTTCCTTCTCTTAAATTTACTTCTTTATTCTGAAATAATAGTTGTAAAAGTTGCAAATGGTTTTTTTTTTCCAAATATTACCCCATTCCTCCAGTTTGATTATTTTTTCCTATTTATTTCTATTAAAGTGCCACTAATACACTGTCATAATTCAGTGTGTTTGTGTTAATCAAAAAATAAATAAATAAAATCTACTCTCCAAAATGCTAGGCTTATGAATAATATAAATGGAGACAGATGAAAAATAAATGATTTTTTTTTTCCTGTGAATTATTTATTTTTATTTATATTGTCAGAGCAATTTCTGTTTGCAAACTTGGGTTTTAATGTGTATTTGGGTTGGGTCTTGACATCTGTGATAAACAGTTTATATACATTTGAGATAATTTCTCTTTAATTATGCCATTATTTGCAGCTCTAAAACACTTTGTCTGCTCACGTGATGCGCATACTAGTGTTATACTTGATTAGAACTTACCGCTTCCAGTTAATTGTGATAAATGTAAGTAATATTATCCCGATGTAAACAGCGCTGTAATCACATTAAGTTCTGTCAGATAACTTTTCGGTGTGTTGTTTTTTTTCTTTTTTTTTTCCTGCGGTCCCTTGCTTATCCTGTTTTTTCAGCTCTACAGCGCAGAGCCAGTCAGTTCAAAAGCCTTGCCCAGGGCCAAAATATGTCAGACATTTCTCTCTGTAATTCCTTCATCTCTGTGTTTCTCTCCTGTAGCACATGCTGTCACCTCAGAAAGCTCCGGAGAGATTACTGCAACTGGCCGACTCCAACCTGGGATCACTGGTCGTTGAGATGGACCAACTACACAGCAGGGTACAAAGACTTACTTTATTCTTTATCTCTGTTATTGTCCGCTCTCTGCTTCCACTCTTTTTGTTCTTTGTTTTTTTTTTTTTTTTTTTTGTCTCCAACGTACCGAGATGGAGAGGAACACAGGAGTTTAGGGCAAATGTCAAGTGACTTCACATTGTCCTATGCATCGCAATAGGAACAGTTCTATCCTGGTCAATACTGGATGTCATGAAAAGCAGAATAGCCACCAGTTCAACAACCACCATAAAAATGACTTACCCTCTCAGCAAGACGTTATGTCCAACCATCCATTTTCTGCAGCTTCCCGTGGTCCAGGTCACGGAGGCTTTGGGTTATTTAAGGCAGCCCACGTGTTCTTCTCCCAAGCCATGTTCCACACATCTGTGCAGCAGCTCTTTACATTTTCATCACTACTTTAAAGCATGTGGAATGTGTGATCACTGACATATTTTATATAACTGAGAAATACACCGGCTAACTAAAAAAAAAAAATCAATAAAATTCCCACCTGGATTTAACCCTCACCGATGCAGTGAGAAGCTTGAACCGGTTTGATAGAAAGCATAAAAATTGTACTGTTTCAATGGAAAAAGGTCACGTGGTCTGATGAGTCCAGAGAGGCGGATGATGGAATTACCCATCATGCCTAGTGCCTACAGTGCAACCCTGTGGGGGCAGTGTTGTGATCTGGGGTTGGTTCAGTTGATCAGGTCTAGATTCAGCAACGGTGTGTTATTTGTTTTTCTTATATTTATATTAGTTCTACTATAGCTTTTATTTTTACCTATATCTTCGTACAGCACTTTGGGCACTTTGCGTTGTTGTAAATGTGCTATATGAATAAACTTGACCTTGACCTTGTTACATGTCCATAAAATGAGGTCCGTTGAACCTCAATATACTGAATGACCAGGTTTGAACATCAGTGGATTTTATCTTTGCTGATGAGACATATTCCAAGATCATCAGGCTGTGAAAGAGCGATTCAGGGAGCATCAGATATGGATTGGTCACCAGAGATCACATCTAAAACGAGTCTTTGTGATGGTGTAGAGTTTGCACTTCAGTTCCACTCTACCGTCACCATTACAAGATCTCAACCACAAATGAATGCAACTCGGGACGAAAATAAACCTTATGACATTTATCGCGGCATTGCATAAGCGTAAATGACGGTAAAGTGAATGCATCCCATAATCAGAGCAAAAGGTCGTCCAACAAAATATTGTGTACTGACTTCTTTTTGTCATAAGCAACATTTTAGCAGTTGCATTTTTGTTTTTACTCATGCTACAGAAGGTTATGTTTCTAAAAGGAGTGAAAATAGAAACACACTCTGTTTTTGAAGAGAAGAGGGCCTTCATGTGCCACGAGGAGAAAAATAACACTCATATTCACAGTGACAAACTACAGCCTTTTAGGGATGGGGGGCCTTGACATGTGTTGACAGCAGTGCTATCACACACACCCCACCGCACACATACTTTTACACACAACTGCGGTAGCATGATCTTGTCAAATCACCACAATAATTACCCGCTCTTTCTTTTTTCTGCCTGTGCGTATGTTAAATTGAGTGTGTTCGGTTGTGTTTTCTTGTCTGCCCAAAATCACCCTCTGTGGATGTGTGTGTGCGTGTGTGTGTGTGTGAGAGAGAGAGGTGTGAGGTGTATGCTTTTTTTTTGTTGTTGTTTTCTGCGTCAATAATTTATTGTGTATGTGAGTGCACTTGTTGACAAGAATGTATGAAGAGCAAACAAAGTAAAAGAACTACACACACACATAGTATTGATTGCATGTATGTGTTGCTGTCATTATCTGTCAACTGTGCGCTTCTCAGAATTCAGCCTTTTGTCTTTTTCCTGCTTTGGTTAAGACGGAAATCAATACCACGTTCACTTATTCAGCGCCTGTTTATTATTTTATTGCCGGTGTGTAGGCCACTAAGGTGTCTGCTGATGGAGAGCAGGTTGAAGACGATGCTGACAGGATTCATAAACGAGCCGAGGACCTGGAGCAGTTCATCAGGGATACACTGCTGGGAGCTAAAGGTAGTCCAAACCAACACCACCGCTCGTCTACTACAGGCCTCCGTTTCCTGCCAAGTGGGATTGCCGAATTTATCTGTCTACTGTCTCACTAGTTTCATCTGTCATTAGAGTACATTGCATTATGTTACATTACATTAAATGTGCCGGATCCCTCTGGGAAATTTGGGATATTGTATTAGGAAAGGAACAGGGCAAAGAATATGAAAAGGTGAGTAAAGGAGCTAATGAAATGAATAATTCTACTGCAGAACATCAGCGAGCACAAATACTGTACATTCCACAGTGTAACTATTGTCTGCATTATTGTAAGGCGAAACTAGCTTATAGCTATTCTAAATAACTACATTTGCGTCGCATTCTTACAAACAAGTCACAAAAAAAGTGTAATAAATAATAATAAAACAGCAGAAAGACTAAGAGAAGCTGGATGAAATCAAAACAAGACCAAATTAAAAAGGCAAAAATGTTAATACCAATAAATACAAAGAAAAGCATTAAAAAATGGCATCACTTATATGTAGAATTATAAATATACAATGATTTTACTTGATAAATTTACACCACGTTTGTACTTACTAAAGAAATACAAGTGTAAACAAAAAACTTTGTGCATTGTGACATGATCATAAAAAACCATAGGGGCTCTGGAACACATGTGACAATATGACACACCCGTCCTGATGCGTCTGCAGTAAGGATGTAATAAGAAAATACAGTGTACTGTCAATGAAACATGTGGTTGTGTTTATTAGTGACAATGCACCAATGTTTGAAAAAAATGAGAAACGAATGCACTGATGAGTCCGTACACATGTCAGGCCTTCAAACACCGTTGTTGTCTTGGTTAGCCTGCGAGAAAGAAATCTGGCAGATGTCTGGTGGAAAACTGAGGTAATAACTATGTACTGAGGTGACATCGAATGTAAGAAAACACAACTGGACATCTAGGAGATACATGACAGACCCAGGTGTGATGAACAGTGACGTGTCCCACTGAAAGGCCATTTTAAAACCTACTATGAACAGGATCTAATTCTGAAAGTCTTACCTCCTGTTTTTCCAAATCTACGGGGGCCCTGAAGACCAAAACACTGCCAGCTTTAGATTTACTAACAGCCAGAAGACAGTCTTTTTGTGAAATTTGTGAACTACCTCTTATACATTTATTTCAGATATGTAACTTAGAGCCTGACCCAGACACGCTTTAAAAGTCATCAGTAAAATCTTAAGAGGAGATACCTTGTCGTGTATTTGCCGGTGCTCTATCATTGAAACATTAAGCAATAGGCTATGCTTGTAAAACTACACACAATCACAAAAACACACTAAACCTACAAAACATTACAAAAATTCCCTGTATTTTCTATATATGGCCGCCTGTGTGAAATTCATATGGTTTTGGAACATTATCATGGAGTAATTTGTGAAACCAGTGTAATCACATGTGATCCTATGTGTTATGCGGGCAACATGTTACCACATATGTCAACATAATTTCACATACAGTTATGGCTAAAAGAACTGGCAGTGACACAAATTGACTCTGTAAAATAGTGTTGTTTTTTTCCAATGTAGCATTATAAAATGCTTATAAATGTACTTCAGTGGCCCTCAGAAACACATGAAAAACTTTTTTTTTTTTAAATTGTGAAACAGCATAATTTAGGACTAGAATCCATATCTTGTGGAAATTTGCTGCAAAATTACATGTGCTTCACAAGTGTTTTGACACGTGAAATGAATGTGATTTTTATGGAAAATCCAGTCCCACAATGTTGAAAACATTTTCAGTTCCAATAAAAATCATCATTGTTTTTATTTTATGTCTTCATGTCTAACCACATATGGCAAATAAAGACTTGTGTGATGTTAGATAAGTGGTACAAAACCTAAAAAACACACACTCCTCACTTACTGAAATATGAATAAGAGAATAATCAACCATTTATTGATTCCGGAGAGGCTATGTATACATTCTGAATAGATCTGTAGTTCAAAGCTGTGAGAAGAAAACAGTTTGTTAGACTTAAACATGTTCCACCAGGGGAAGGAGAGGCATCGTCAAAGTGGAACAACCAACACATCTTTCTTCTTGCTTGTTAGCTGTGTAATGGACAATACATGGAGAGTGGCTGATGGCCAACATCCAGCTAGGAGCACATTGTGTCAGCTGCTGGTGCTGTGTGTTGCCTGAGAAACAAAGACAGATCCAACAGACTCCAACATTGCTAATCACAGCGATGAGAGTCACCAACCAGGATAACAGACAGCAGTGACTCAGCTGCTAGTCAGATCAGAGGAAGATCATCCTGTGGCAAAAGACAGTGAGTGAAATGTTGTTTGATTATTCATCAGGTAAATGTCTAATTTTAGTATACATGCGTACACTCACATTAAAGGGGCTATATGAAGTATTTGTACTTTCAAATATCAAAGAAATCACTTAAAATTATAATCACGGTGTTGAGAATAAAGAGGTATGAGGTTAAGCTCTGTTGTTTTCACCACTGGACACAATTTTAAATGAAAAGACTGGAGTTTGATACTGTTCTTCTACACAGTTGAGTTTGTATATGAAGCTCATGAAGGTATAAGGTTATTATGCAATGTTATTATCTTTGCTAAGTTTGTCTTTTGTTGATCTACGGTTCAGACTAAACTGTTACAGTTCTGACCTTGTTTGGACGATTCCAAACAGATCTTTAGTGCAGCAGTTGATAACACAAACCGTACAGAAAACAGAGGAGAATAATGGTTTTACTGTGGCTGTTTTTCTGTCTTAAAAACGGAGCTAAGCTAACTGAGCTATAATGTAAACTATCAGTACTTAGTGAACAGTGTTATTTTGATCAACTGTCAATGAGTTTTGTACTTTATTCAGTGAATGATACAGTCTTTGGATACATAGTGTTGATTCTTTGGTGTTTTAAGTGTGTTCTTGTACTTGACCTCCACCTGCTGTTGACAGTTTGGAATATCAATACCACGTCAAACCCCTTTAGCAACATCAGCATCAAATACCTGAAAAAGAATGATTAGAGTGTAAACTGAGGCTGACAGAGTTAGCTTTACAGATGTTGTCTTTTTTTTCCTCTTCATATGTAATTAGCAGGTACTTTCTGTCAGTGCAGCTGCAGCATCTAATGTCCTTTAGTCCTGTGGCTCTGACTTTGACCAGTTTTTAAAGAGTTTTTACTCTTCTGTTGAAGGCTGAAGTCTGGAAATGGCTTCAATTTTTTGTACAGTCATCCTAAGCCCTCTATGTCTCTCCTTGTGGGAATGTAATCGCTCTTTTTATGTTGTTAGACGAACAAACAGACCATTTGTGTTTCTGTTTCCAGCTTTAAGTGCCACATTGCTGGTTCCTCTTAGTGTTTTGTGCTGTGGCTAGTTGGGGGTTCTGTTAACCACTGAGGGGGATTACCTTTCAGGGCGCCCATCTCTTTTTGATCCATTCAGTTTGAGTGTGTCTTCACTTATGAGTTCACCTTGGTTTTTGTGCAGAGCCGTGGCTGGCTCAAGGTCTGTCTCCGTCTTATGAAGTCCACTCACCTCCTGCTCTGTCTGCAGAGCTCTCAGTCCTTATTGTTCAGCACTCGAGTACCTGTCCTCCCTTTTCTCATTTTGATAGAAAATATCTCGGCTAGTCAACTCTAATCACGTTGTAGTAGTGTTAGGCGTTTAAGTTGCTTTTATCTGTTCACACCTTCAGGATAATATTCAGACACTTCTCTTTGTAAATATTCCTTAAGTGCTGGGACTAGTTGACTTATATGTGTTTTCTTGTCATTTATAGAAGAGGGAAGCCAATATGTAGCCTCCATATTTTGTTTGTTTTTTTTCTTCTACCTGATTAAAAATAAAAAATAAAAAAACACGCACACAGTTTAACACTAATATATGAGTCGCAGACTCATCACAATTAATGAACATTTATTACACAATGTAGTGTCTGAATTGGTCCTGTTTTGCTCTGTCTGTAGTACACCTGTTTTTTAATATTATTTTTATATCACCTACTTTTATTGCAGTTAACAGCATTTATTAGTAACATCTCCTTTATTATGAGAAAGACAATTCCATCCATTTTTGTTCAGCAACGACATGAAATAATCAGTGTAACATGATTGGTTTGTACTAATTATCTCACAGCAGCATTTATTTCATCCAGTTGACTTTTCTACTACTAGCTGTGACTGATCTAGTTGAATATGGGTATGTATTAGTCTGACTCACTGGAAGTTGTCTGATGGAGTAAACCTGCCATTGGACAAAATTTCAGCACTTTAAGGAAAATAATCTCTTTAAATACCCTTACTACGTGTGGGTTTCACAGACTTATGAACTGTGATTACAGGAGATACAAAACACACATAATGCTGCAGCAAAATGGATCCAAGAACCACAACTGACTTGGACTTCTCATACTTCAATCACTACACGTTGATAGCGCTTACATCCATCTACTTAAAATGACACTCTTTCTCCCGCCCTGTTGTTAAAAACAAATGTTCTCGTGTACGTACTTTGCAGCTAAAATAATTTGTTATTTTGATTACCTTTATGAAATGTTTATGGTTTGTGGGATGAAAAGGAGCGCGTTCCGAGCGGCTGTGATGAAACTGTCCCCTTGTTGTTGCTCCTGGCTCTCTGGCCCTCTGCCTAATCACAGTGTGATTACGGTTGTGTGTACGTGTGCGAGTGTGTGAGACACCAAAGCACGGAGAGAGTGTGTCGTGGCTCACTGGATGATTGAGAGTAGCAATTAGAGACTTAATTAGTGGCTATCACAAGCACGCACACATACACAACCATGCAGACTCGCACACACGCATAATGAAGCAAGAAAATACTGTACACACTTTTCTCAGTGTGTGCTCCTGTGTTTACTAGATACCATAATATGATTCCATCCACGTTTTAAGTGTTTAATTGGCTTTTAAATCCCACTATGTAATTATATGGGTGCAACACACACACTCACAGACGCACACACATACACGTGCACTGATCCGAATGCAATGTGCGTGCACGTACACACATGCAGTACAGCTGTTCATTAGCATGATGGCTTTAGTTCTGTCTTGGCTTTAATCACATCATGTTTACATTTCAAATGAGAGGAAATGCTGCATCGCCACACATACACACACACAGGACCACACACACCGATAAATGCTATGTAAGTTTCATCTGGCTTTAATCATATCACGTTTACATTTCAAGTAAGAGAACACATCATCACTGCAGACGCCACACACACAAGTTTCTCCTCTGTCTCGCTCACAAACACACTCATTAAATTCCTGCAGTTTTGAGTATTATTCAAATGAGCCTTGGAGTGTTTTAGCGCAGTTTCATCATTGATTGGTTTGAGATTTCACTGCCTTTAATTTGATAAAAGCAGGGCAACATGAAGTCTGCCAAAATCACTGGCTTTGAATGGTGTTAAAGCGGTTTATGTGTGTGTGTGTGTGTGTGTGTGTGTGTGTTTGTATTTGTGCATGTGTGTGAGAGAGACTCAACATGTGTCCACGTTTTAAGTAAGCACAGATCAAATGGTAGTTTCTCTCTGCCTTTTTTTGAGCCAGTTGATAAATGACAGTAAACTAACCAAACAAAAATCCTCTGATTAAACAACCCAGTGTGAAAACAATAGCCACCAACTGATGAGGAAAGTTGAACGTTTAGCAGATAACGACATTGGTCACTTTTCCAAAGTGGCAGCAGGCCAGGGGCCAGTAATAAACAAATGGTATTAAACTGCCTGTGGTTTAGTCTCTGTGAAATTATTAATTTGAAAATGAAGTTATTAACTTAACTCAAATAACTTTGTGCAAGAGTCGACACTAGGCCTTTATGACAGATCAGTTTGGTATTTTAACAAAGATAAATATCAGAGACAGTGTATATTCTGTATCCAGTGTAGTCTATTGGGTTGGACAGAATGTCAAAAAAGACTAGCAAGATGGGGTCGGCTGTTGTTTTTAACATGGAATGATACCGTAGCTAGAGCACACACTAGTGTACTAGCACCTATCAGACACACACACATGTACTGTACTCAAACACACGAGTCACTTTTTCACTTCTGTCTCATGCTACGAAGTATATCTTGTCAGAGTTTTAGCTTTTAGTTGTAAATACATTTGTTGAGGAACTTTGGGATTTTGGGATTCAGTGGGAATCACTTTATTTTTTACTGTCTGGGCCAGACAATGTATGTGGAGGCCCCCGGGGATGAGAGTTTGTCTTAAATCTTACTTAACCCTTGGTTGGTCACGTGGCCTATTCAAACATGAATGGTCACGTGGGGTGTATGCACACCCCGATGCTAAAATATTTAAAAGGTTAAACATACAACTTTTTTATTGATTCAGGATACATTTGCAAACACAATGAAACAAT
>JAPQRQ010000017.1:6837694-6855664 GCA_037367365.1 Apogon talboti
ATATGTATATGTGTGTGTGTGTGTGTGTAAACAAATGTTAAAAGGATGCTTCAGCAAAATTAACAAAACTGGCACGGTTATGTTTTTATGTTTGACATTTTTTCTATATTTCTTTATCTATGTTTTCTCCATGTTGTTCCCTAAAGGGTTCATTAAAGTTTCATCAAATCCTGTCATTACCCTCTATTCCCAAAACTTTGAGAAAACGTCCTCTGAGTGATGTCAGCAGGAGGACGCTCAATCCTGGTTGTCTTAATTAATGTGAAATATGGAAAATAGGTTAAGGAATGATACGATAAACATATAATCATTAACATTTACTTGCAAAATGAAAAAATAAATGCACTGAGAAACACTAAAACTGCAACGACCTGTCTCTTATGATTCAATGAAACTGTTTTTGGCTATTTTAGTTTATTCAGTTTATTCAGTTTCCCAATAAACACAAATAATAATGTTGGTCTGACCATTAGAGAACAACACTTATATATTCAGGAAGGAAGGGTTACTGCTGAAATTAAATATAATAGTCATAATTGTACATTTATTAGTGTATAATTACATAAAAATGAGAGCTTTTGGGTTTTTGTTACATTAGAATGAACTGTTTATATCTTCAGAGGGACATTTGTATGAGGCTCAGAATGGACACATTAATTAAAATACTAATGCACACAAACACAAAATCACTTTTTCAATGTCAAAACACTATCTTGTTTTGCCTTGTTTCGGTATAGACAATACTATATTTGGAGAACTGAACAGATCATTCATTCATTCATTTATTCATTCATTCTCTGATTTTTGTTTTTTTGCAGATGTGAGGGCATTTAGTTGGTTGCAATCTGCGCCTTCATCACCAGAAATCACACATTGAACCCTTACACTAAATTCAGGACAAAAATAATAGGTTCCAGTTAATATATTTTTATATGTATGTACCATCTTCCTTAAAGTTTTATGTAATCATTGGTAAATTAGTCTTCACATACACAGATGGTCATGAGTGAAAACAACCAATCAAACTGTCCTTTTACGCTACATTATACTGGCTTCACGTTACTTTGTTAACAACCTGGTAGTTTTGGGTGATGTTCAAGTGAGGTGACATTTGGACGGACTAGAACTGATGTTATCACTTCACTGTGTAATAAGGGATTGAACAATGGATGTCTTTAAATAACCAAGCTACTGTACTATGCCATGATCAAATGTCTATTGCCTATGCCTATTGCTATGACAACCAGCTACACTGAGGTGGGAAAAAAAATGTAGCACTAGATCCCAAAAGTGAGTAGAGTTGAGATGTACAGGGACCGTGACCTTTCGTCACATTTAAACCTTACCAAAAGGTCTGGGAATCTGTGGTTTTGATCATTTGTCATTCCCATTAAACTGAAAGTATATAAGCTTTAATCTGAAATACACACCCAGAAGGATCACTCACACACACACACACACACACACACACACACACACACACACACTGATGGAACCCAGGTCTCCTCGAGTTCTGTCTGTTTTTGTGCCTCTTAATGAACGCACATGTCGCTGTACCTTCGTTCCCAGCCACATGCAAACGCACATGCATTAATACGATGATATTTGAAATGTTTTACACTGGTTTAATCTAACTTTGCCTGAGGCGTCAATAGAGGAAAATCTGCCATTTCATCCCCGCATTTCAACATTCAACTATACTGAGCGATTACTGTTTTTGCAGGATCCGAGGCTGTGTCACGCATCACAATAACTCCCCTTCTTTCTGTTTCTCTCCTCTCCTCTTTTTTCATTCACATACACTATACCCACTTATTCTCGTGTTCTACTGTTGTGAACCATGAATGACACAGTGTAAAATGACTAATTATACTCTATCTTTGTAGCCTCGCAGAAGAATTGTACCAGAAAGTCAAGAGATTGTTTGGCGACCCCCATCAGGCCACAGAAGACCTAAAAGCAGAGGTAACAAACTTCCTTCCTCTTCGTTGTCCTTAAACCCCTGACGTCAGCTTAAAATAATGCTTCTCCATGTGCTTCCCCAGATTAAAGCAAAACTCTCAGACCACGAGGGAAAACTCCAGGAGGCCCAGGACTTACTTTACACTGCACAGGGGAAGACGAGGGAGGCTGGTGCTCTGGCTGAACAAAACCAAGCGAACCTCACCGCCCTGGAGGTACAGAAACACACACGTCCACACACAACATTTACATATATATTGTCATAGAGGGAAGCAGGCGTAGGTGGGAGGGGCGTGACATCCTCCCTTAACTAGGACGAAGCCCAAAGAACAGTTTCATGAGCTGAAACTCAGATATCATGCAAAGTAATACATTTAATTCCAATTTAAAAAAAAATCCTTGTGTATTCTCTGTGATTAAAGTGGTAAATTTCTGATGAAAAATTCACAACTTCACAAGGTTAGATAAAATTCACAGATTTATTTTTAAAAGAACTACAGTTAAAAGAGTGACAAAGTCCTTGTGGGAATGAAAATGCGCTGGTGAACTGAGTTATAATGCTCATACGCCTATATTTACTCAAAATATACTCAAAATATTCCAGTTTTTTTTTTCCTTTCACTCTGAAAAGGACAAAATTCCTAATAAAGTGTGTGCATGGCTAATGAAAATGAATATTCCACTGTGTTCCTTGTTGCACACTATGATTAAAAATGGTTTATAGGTTTTCCATTTATTTCAGACCCTCTAGTATATGTTTAATATTTGTCTTATCCAATAATAAACCTGTTGATACCCTTTGGTGTAATGTTTAATAGTGGGTGTGTTTCTGATTTTACCACAAATACGGATTTCTCTTTGGAAAGAAAAATCTACACTGGCGAGGATCTTTGTACTTTTCTCCAGCAGAGGCCGTGGGTCGCAATCATCAGTAAAATGTGCAAATTAGATTAATTTTCCAAATACACGGTAAACATATCCAGTTATCTTAAAATAAAAATAACAGCCTGTCCCTCTCCTCTTAATAGGAAAATGCTCCATTCATAAAAAGTCCTAATTCAGATTATCCAAATGGAATGCTGTTTACATCATATCTGTCAAATTCTGAATGTTATAATATTCAGAATTTGATAATAATAATTATATAATAATTATAATGTCATAATAACCTATAAATCATGACAACTCCAAATTCTTCTGTTTTTTGTGTACAATTACATGAAAATGTTTACATTTCTATCTAACTATCCTTTAAAAAATGTAAATAACCTGAAACAATATGAACAACCTGAAATGTCTCAAGAAAATTGACTGTAATTTTACCAATACTCTGTGTGTTACTAAATATTTTGTGTCTTTGTAGATCCACTGTGATCTGTAACTTGTAATGCTCATGTTGTTCATGTTTTTCACATTTTTGCAGGATAATGTGTAGATGGTAAAGTTTTCAGAATGTAATTTTAGTTTTTTTCCACTCTAAAACATAGAGAAAAGTTTGGAGTTGACATTATTTCTGTATTATTATGTTACTGGTCCGGCCCACTTCAGATCATCTTGGGAGGATGTGGCCCCTGAACTAAAATAATTTAGACACCCCTGTTCTAAACTGTCTATTTTGAGCCATAGTGCTAAATTCATTTAACATAACAACAAAAGAATAAATCGTAATGTTTCATTTTATTCTTTGTAATGCCACACTGAAGTAGAATATGGAAAAGAAAAAAAACAAAAAAAATACTCTTCCACCCACATTGCGAAGGTCACACTCTCAAACAGAGCTGCCTTATTTGGTGAATTAATCAACTCCTCCGGTTGTAACTTTATGCAGGTGTTTACCACTAAAAACAAAAACAAAACTGTACTATCTTAATATCTTTTCATCCCAGACTCGACTTACTCCGTTTCTCCTTTTAATCCCTTTGCATGTGATTCATCACCAAGGAAAGCTCACAGGCAGCCACTAACAGAACAAAGCAAAAAGCATTTATCACAAAGATTATTATACATATCCTGGAGGAAGTGTTCTGCAGTGATCACACACACATATACAATGCGCTCTCTATCTCCTCTCTCCTCTTCATATCTGTCTTTGTCTCTCCCTGACCCCAACAAAATGTTTTGCTCTTTAAAGAAAAGCTTTATTCAGTAAAGATGTTACACTGAGTTCACGGTATTTAATCGAAATGCTAATTGTGCGTCCCTCGTGTCCTCTAGCTGCTTTTATAACTGTGAATCCTTTTACATAAAATACTATTAGACTTGTTTGTACAGATAACTTCTTTGACTGCTACGCATGTTTCAATGTAGATTTAACCTCAATGAACTGAAATATTATTCGTTTTGAAGAGTTTTCATACATTATTGAACTTATTACTTTTCACTTTAAATATAAAAAAAAATATTCGTTCTTTGGGTATTGGTTTATTATGTTTTTGTATATGTGTAATTGTAAAAAGAGACTGAGGAAATGAAAGTTTAACAAGTTTTCTTCATATGGCTTACACAGCCTGCTGCAAAAAACACAGAATTGTTACTGTAAAATTGTTCATCTGTTCTGATCATCTTTTTTTTTTTTTTTTTGCAGAGGAAGCGCTCTGCAGTGAACACAGTCAGACAGCAAACACAAGACGTCCTTGGAGAAGGAGAAAGTCTACTGGACGACGCAAACCAACTTTCAGACAGCATCAACAAGGGCTTAGAGGTACTAACTTAAAGTAGGAGACACATAAAGAACGAGCCCAGCTCTTAGAAAGCCTCAGTCTAATAGTAATTGTTCATCGTGAAGCCCAGCGGTGGAGGAAGTATTCACATCCTTACCCTTCAGTAAAAGAACTAAACTGTGAAAATGTTACAGCTCTGCATTCAGTGTTATCAGCTAAATGTTTAAATATGAAAAGTAATAGTATCATTGTGCAGCAGAACTGTCCCTGGCAGTGTTTTACTATTCTATTTCTCATCATTACATTTGCTCATTCAAGTACTTTTTGTGTTGAAAAGAAAAACAGATCTGCTTTCATTTCCAGCTAATTCAGCAGGGTTTGAAAGAGCTTTTTTTATTTTATTTTATTTGTTTCGTTAGTTTTTACCTCGAGTTAAATGAGTTCGCTTAACCCATAGAGGAAGATTTTAACCCTTCATTCGTTCACATATTGTCAGAATCAACACATTTGGAGATACAGTCATCTGCTATGTTGATTTATTTTTATTTTTTTTTCCTATTAAAATGACACCTTTCAGTGGGTGGGAAATATTAGGCGGTGGACATGATCATTTATCATTTAACATGAAGTGAACATTTCATCCTCGATGCTGATGTTTTGGAGACAGAAACATGGGTAAGTGTGAGGATCTGAGTGGTTTGACGGCCTCGCTTGGTGTTCCTAGTCTGCAGACCAAAAGTGGTGGGATATGACTGATCCGTGTATGTGGTTTTCACTGGACAGGAAGGTGATGAAATATTAACTGTGCTGTTAAAGAAGACTGGGGGCCGCAAGAGAATATGGACACAGCAGATATGGATGTGTGTGCAGAGTTAAACTTTTAACTCTGCACACACATCAGTCAGCCTAGAATTCTTAGATTTTAATGTCTAATTAAAACCTACCTGCACTTTGGCAAATCCATGACCTTTCCACTTGACCAGCAGACAGTTTATATGTGTAGGTTCTATATTATCTACATAGCTGAATACATAAGTGGCATCTAGCCTCATACTGTGTGAAACTGAAGTCCTTGTGTAAAGCGCAGAGATGGAGGAGAGTAAACATGGGTGTAATGGAGTGAACAGGATTAAACTTTGTTACCCGGAACATCTGGAGGAGGTTAAACATCTGCTTCATGTTTGTTCTGTGGTCGTGAACGTCTGTGTATCTCACTCGAGGCAACTTGATAAACCAACGGAAATCATCCAATCACATAAGATAGAAGACAAGAAAATTAAAACAGTTGTGATTGGCTGTGACTAATCCTTAACACACACTCATTTTTACTGGTACCCTGGGACCAGAAATTGAACATATTCACGCAGAATACAGTTAAATATAAACGTCAGGAAATGTTAACATTAGTCTCAGCACAGGATCAGTATTATATCATAATAACTGAAACTTTTTTTTATTATTTCAGATACATTTAATCTAAATTGAGTAATTTCCTATGAGTAACTTGAACTGACCTCAGTTGCTTATCTTGTAAAATAGATGTTAAGTCTTTCTTGCTTAAATAACGGTTAAATATTAAATGTAATTTGAAAAGTAGCTGAACCTATATAGAGGAGTAGAAAGTACAGTACGTACCTCTGAGATGTAGTGGAGTAGAAGTATAAAACAGCATAAAATGGAAATACTCAAGTAACGTGTTTTTGGAGAGCGGCTGGAGGCACTGGGGACTGTGGGGGAGAGATGAACAGTGATTAAAGTGGAGGGCATCAGGGAAAATCCAGATCATCCTCTTCATCTCACTCCGATAATCCAGAAAAGCAACTGCAGTGGGCGACTGAGATACAGGACCGGAAAATATAGAAGATCCTTCAGCCCCCATTGCCATCAGAGTCTGATGATTCAGATTGATAATTGCTTGTTTTTGTTTAGTTTTCTTATGTTCTTTTTGTTGGGCTGATGAAAAAAGTGAATTTCCCCTTGTTATATTTGTTCTTCAGTACAGTATTTTAATAGAATGCACTTCCTCCACTGGACTTAATAATTCAAAGCAGTAGGTTTTCCAATGGCTGATCCACTTCATAAATTGCTGATAATTGGGGCTTTTCACTCGAGGTATTACAATTAATTAGATGTCTCAATAAATAGTAATGCAGTTTTAAGCACAGCCACGCTACAGTTCTTTGTAAGTCAGCTTGTCAGGAGCCTCAGACCTGATTAAGGGTCCTTCAGAAGGAGATGCATGTGGTTCAGAAGAGAGCGATTGTACAAATGAGCTCACTCATGTCTTGGTAGCTGAGGAGCTGGACCAGCAGGAAGGCAGCCTGTGAAATCCCACCGCAACTCGAGTCAACATTACACCAGGACAGATCTTGCTGACTTTAGAATCTCAGTTATCTTATTTCACTTCTACTTTCTGAGTCCAAACATCGAAAGATACAGGAATCTTGAACCAGAAGAAACAGGAGTGAGGGAGTGGGTGATTTGACGTCAAGCGCAGATGTCAGAGTTTCTGTCTCGTCTGTGTGTCTGCAGGAGTTGGAGGAAATGGAGACAGAGCTGGGTCCTCTTCATGATCAGCTAGATGACAAAGTCAGTCATCTCACCAGCGGTTTGAGTGACGGCAGGCTGGCTAATCATGTCCGTGATGCGGAGGACCACGCCATGCAGCTGAACGAGTCCGCCAGTATCTTGGATAGGTAGATATCAGCACCGTCTTGACGTTTTATGATCACAGTTTCAGCCAAGTATCAGGCTCTGCTTGTATTAAATATGGGTTTTAACGTACAATGGTGGCCAACGTTATCAGAACACCTGACAGATCTGAAAGTTTTGACCTTTTTTTGACTCCAAAACATGATTTAATTCCATAATGTTTATGAAACATTGGGACTTTTGATTTTACCTAGGCCTTGTACATGCAACACAATCACACAGCTGTGTCTTAAGACTCTTGCATCGCTATTGATTTAACCTCAATCACACCTGACAATGATACACAATGAATTTGTCTTCTATGAAAGACATCGGCAGTGAAATAAGCCTGGCTGGTTTTTGCTTGAAAGAAAAATTGTCTAAATCTCCTGATGATTGTTCTATTCTATGGTTTATAGAGAATAATGACGACTTTGTAGATATTTAATTTGTTTTATGGGTTAAAAAAAAAAACTATGTAAGGACTGCAGTCCTTAATCATGTAAAGCCAAATACTATCTACATCAACTGTTTAAAAGTACATTTTTGCAACATGAGGCTTTTTAGCCAAAAAAAACTGTCGCTATAAAGAAAAAAATTCAAGGATAGAAATAAAAGGATAATAAGCTGTATTGTATTTATGACAAAGATGTCACCGCAGAAATGTGACAAAAGTAGAAAAAATGTGACGATTGCTGAGGTCTAATTTTTTTTTTTTTTTTTTTTTTGCAGAGTTTTAATTAAAATGTAAATCAGCAGTTCAAAGGAGAAACAACAAATTCTGATTCTTCATTTCTTTTGTCTTCCATTCTGTCAGCATTTTGGCTGAAGCTAAGAATCTGTCCTTCAATGCAACAGCTGCCTTCAAGGCCTACAGTAACATTAAAGCCAATGTTGATGCAGCGGAGAAAGAAGCCAAGGCAGCCAAACAGAGGGCAGCTGAGGCGCTCGGACTGGTGAGAAAGCTCTGACACATACAGACGCACATTTCTTATCTGTAACAACCTAAAATTTCATTTCACGAAGCCCAGTTGACTGTTACACTTTCACTGCATTTTCTGTTATGAGACTGAAAACTGCAGTGTACATGTATCTGTATACCTGATGTCATCCACTTAATATTCATGATCTGTGTATACATTGTACCAGTGTATTAGCTATGTTAAATACTATGTAGAGTATGAAGTGTTCTCTCAGCACAAAAGTTGCTGTGTTTGTGTGTCTTTTTTTCCTGCTTGCAGTAACAGTGTGTAAGCTTGGCTCTCCATTAGTCACAGCTGAGGGATCAAAGTGCTTCTCTGTCCCCTTCTTTCCTTCTTTTTTTTCTTCTTTCATTATCATGAGTACACACACCTGATATCTTGCATTTCATTCCTCTTTTCTCCTTTTTTTTTATTAATTCATTCTTGCTCGTTCCTTTTTTTTTCTCCCCGTGTGTCATTTCTAGTACCACAATTTTCTTTTTTCATTTAACTTTTATTTTCCTGTGTATTGCTTATATTCCTGTCTTCGATTTTCCTCCTTGTATTTTTGATGTTTTTAATTTCCCCCCAGATTGCAGTAAATCGCTTTTTACAGTTTTGTCTGGCAGATTTTTTTTTTCCATCTTTATTCTTGATGCATGCCCTTTGTTTGGATTTTATTTCTTTCCTCTCTTTACATGTATTGACAGGTAAGAATTACATCAACTGAATAGGGGAAACAACAATGAAAAAGGGTGCAGGAAAAGTGCGAGGAGACGTTAAACCACCCAAAGCCTTTCACAGAGCATCATTTAGCAATGCAGAGTAGCTGAGCTTTGATCTTCATAAAATGTTTTATGCAGATTTATGTGTGACAAAAGATACGTTTTAATTTATACGTGGGAACCCAATTCTTCCTGAAGCACTTTTACTGAGATCGTGTGTTTGTTTATGTGTAGGCCTTAGGTCCAGAGGTTCCAGTAAAAGACGAAGCTGAAGCTGCTCTCCAGAAAAGTCACCAGCTGCTAAACCAAGCAAAACAGCTTCAAAATGATGTCAAAGGTACGCCTGTCTGAAATGGTCTGCAGTTGGACGCTTATATACACCATGGCTCTATGCATTCCAACCCGGGTCTGAACATATTGTATATATACATATAATATATCTGATCTTTATTTAGATTTGATTTAGTGATTTATTCCAAACATGCAATGACAGTTAACATATATGTGAACAAGTAAAACAGAAATAATAGTACAAATCTACAATCGAGACAAACTTAGAAAAAAAAAAAAAACAATAAACTTTACTTATCCAATTACTGTATTTTAACTAGAGGGAATAATTAGCTGAACCTTTAATTTGTTTTCATTTTTCTACTTGTCGTTGCTTTGCTTGTAGTCTTTATGGTCAGCTACCCCAAGTGTTTGTTAGACTCTGGACAGGTGTGTTTTAGTTGTGCAGAAGTGAGGATAAAGCTCCAGCTTCTCCTCTCATTGCAGTGTGTGTGGCCGTAACATTTGACAGTCCCCGTCAATTATATGATTTCTTTCGCCTCCAGGCAGCCTCAGAGAGTTTCTGTGCAGATCTCACTGTACCAGATATGAAAATGACGAAGAGACTACAATCTGTCCTGCAGCCATGGCTTTATATCTTAAATCTTCCAACTTTTCCAGTCCCTTAGTTTCTGTCTCATTAATTTCCTTGTGTCTCCTTTCTTTTTTTTTTTTTTTATCTTTTTTCTACATTCTGTCCTTCTCTTTTATCATTAAACTATGCTTAGGTCAAAATGAGACATTCTGTGTGATGTCATAACACTGATATACTGTAGTCACAGGTGTTCTATTCTTATTTATTATTAATATCTTAGCACCAATTTGAATCAATTTGAACAAACTTAACCGACTATAATAATGGGACTTTCCATTAGTATCTAATATTGACAATCTGAATAAGTGTTGGCTTTGTCCATCCCTCCCTTTTGCTATTCAGTCTGTCCATTCTGTATATGCTGTTGACTGATTCAAGCAGCCATTTGCTGAAACTACTTGATTCCCTGAGAGTCAGTGGAATAAATCGATGAAATAAGCACTAACATTAGTAACAAATGTGACTTTTCAAGCATTTACTCAGACATAGTCATTCTCTGGCTCTTGTATGTTTCACTGTTTCTCTCATTTAAAGGAAATATATCGTCAGAAACTCTGTATAGCCAAGATGTATGTAAACTTCTGACATAAACTGCCATAATGGCTCTTACACAAAGAAATATGTTTCTATTTAGAGATGAAATTAGTAATAAAGTACATGTATGTTTTATTTATTTAAAACTTGTATTTGATATCGCCGTCCGTCATCATCTTGCTTCACTGTCAATCAGCGGTTTCCCATGTGAGAGGTGAAGGAAATGCTTTAATCATATGTGTGTGTTGTGTGTGTGTGAACAGAGAATGCAGATAGTGTGGCCGTGCTGAAGGGCAGAGTTAAAGCTGCCAAAGAGAAATCCAAAGACCTGCTCAAAGCTGTCAACGGAACCATGGCAACGCTCAACGCTATCCCCAATGGTACGACTGCACAAATATATTGTGTGTGTCTGTGTGAACGTGTGTGTAAGGGAGAGTGAGATAAAGTGTGTGGATCAATATCGGTGGGCAGATCAAGGTCAGATGCTCTGGTAAACTCAACTTGACATGTCAGTACTTACAGACGTAGAGCATCACAGAAATGCATCGCAATGATTGCAAAGTTGTTGAAACAAAGTGATGCACATGATTGGATTTGGGTCAACATGCTTAAAGAATGTTAAATGTAGCTGCCACTCGGTTAAGTGGATGAGGCCCAGAGGTTAAGATTGAATCCGAGCTCAAATCCGTGTGAATGAGTTAAAACGGACCTTTACGATGATATCATGACGGGTCATGTTGTCCCAGACTTACAGGTTTACATTTTAATGCCTAACTGCTGTAACCTCTATTCATTCCTTTTCTGTCCTTTCAGGCGTTCGTTCTGCAGTGGCCCTGAGAGTCAAAACGCAGCCGTATTTCAGAAACACAACAATGCTTCACAAAACTCTCATTTGTGATTGGACAGAACCCAAGTCCAGAGTTTATTCAATGAGTAGAGATAGGAATGTCATTGAACCGTCACCAGGGATTTGGATTCTGTCTAATCACAAACAATAAGTGTACTCCCTCCGTGTCTGCATTCTCAGATGTCATTGTGTTTCCTGAAATGCTGGCGTGAAATGTTGTGTTTTGACCCTCACGGCCTCTGCAGGATACAGTTTTTGCAGTTAATAGGCAAGAAATGACCGTCCTTGGTTGAAAATACAAACTGAAAATGTAAACAAGAACCGTATTCCTGGGTTTTCTCATTTTTAGGGGTTTTGCCCTTTAATGTTATGTACTGGCATGTTTAGAGTTTATACAAATGTTAAATTAAATGTTTGCTTCTGCTTGCTTAGCCAACTGCACCGAAATTAAATTTTTGAGTCTAAGTCCAAGTCTAAACTCTCAGTACATCACAAAACTCATCTCATAGTCTAAACTGAATAACATCATATCAGTGATGGAGTAGAGCATGTGTTCATGTTGTTCTATTTTGCCACAGACACAGCAGCGAAGTTAGCAGCCACAAAGGTGGTAGCAGTTGATGCTAACGCCACAGCCATCGACGTGCTGGAGCGCCTCGGGGACCTGAACCTACAAATCCGCGGTCTGCAGAGGAACTACAGCGAGCTCGAGGATACTGTCAACGCAGCCAATCAGATGATCCAGGACCCAGAGAAAAACAGTAAAGTGCTTTACTGTTGTACTGATTATATAAGGAGAGACGTTTTTGATGGCAATTTCAGAAAACCTTCTTAATTTGCGATATAAGCGTTTAGCATTTGGACAAAGAAAAAAGAACTGTTCTTACACTTCTTATTAACACAACTTGTTGGAATTATTTTGTGCTTCCTTGTACCTAACTTTACTTAACTTTAGCTGCAAAATCAAGGTAATCACAAACAGAAGAAACTGTCAGCACAAAGTAAACACAAAAATAACTTGGTTTTCACTATTTGTTCAGATATGAACTGATTGTCTAATAACCACAAAAATTGGTAACCAACAAGTGATATTTTTCTCTCTGTCTCTTCTCTTTCCCATCCCCACAGCAATCAGTATGTATATGCCATTTACTTTAATGCAAGCACTTGCTATTAATGTGGTGCACCAATACCATGATACAAATAACGCTACCTACCAATATATGTTATATAATACAATATAACGCAGCGATTTTATCAATAGTCCATAAAATTATATGACACAACATTGTATTAATGTGGTGTTTCAGTATGAGGATCAATATGAAATTTAATGTACCACCATAATAATTGGATTTCCACACCTGTATTGGTGCACCATCCATTACTTCTATTCCAGTCTTTAATATCTATACAGCATATAGTAGTCGCTTCTAATAATCGCCCTATGTTGCTCTGCTCTGTTAGAGCATGAGAGCTCTGCACACTGCAAAGCATGAATCTCTTTCCTACTTTGTTTCCAATAAATAATAAGTGATTAGTTAAGAAAAGGTTCGTTTTGAATGCTGAGCGACAATAATTGTTCGGCTAT
This sequence comes from Apogon talboti, assembly GCA_037367365.1. NCBI lineage: Eukaryota > Metazoa > Chordata > Actinopteri > Kurtiformes > Apogonidae > Apogon > Apogon talboti. The sequence continues at coordinate 6,850,592 of JAPQRQ010000017.1, forward strand.
TAGTAGCTTTTCCATCTCGCTTTTCTTTCACGTTTCTCTTCCTCCTTTGAGTAACAACAGTAATATCCTCGGCTTCCATCATTTGTCATTGTTTCTTTGCTCTTTACGTGCTGGCTTTCCGCATTGTCTCAGCTTTAATATATAGACTTGAACAAGCCTGCTATTATCCTGTTGTGTATTATTATGGTGCTTTATCTGTCCACAGTCCATGCTGCAGGCGCTAAAGTCAAGGATTTAGAGGATGAAGCAGACAGGCTGTTGGAGAAACTGCAACCAATCAAAAAGCTTCAGGACAACCTGAGACGAAACATTTCGCAAATCAAGGAGCTGATCAACCAAGCCAGAAAACAGGCTAACTCAGTGAGTTGCACACACAGTCACATATGCAGCTGTTAAAACCCTGGAAATTCTATGTTCATAGATACATGTAAATGTCACTTTACCAATAATAAGAACTAGACACACCAATGACACAAATTTACCTATTTATAACCAAATGTTGAAGCCCTTTAGTTTTTGACTTTTTCCCTGTTGTTAAATATGTTCCAGATAAAAAAATAAAATATGTATACCTATTATAACTGCCATTTGGACAAGTTTCTAAGCAAATTTGTTTCATATGATGTAAAAGATGCGACAAGTAATTTATAACGTTTATAATGGAAAGGGGACAGACAGATTTATGAACCAAACAAATGAAGAGGAAAGGTCCCACCCCTTCTAGTGTGTTCTATGGGACCCAACTTTGGAAGAAATATAAATGGGAATCACTGGTGAGAGACAAATGATTTTTTGATTCCGTTTCAATTGTGCCACCATTTGCACATAATGAAATATAATTATACAAGTCAAATAAAAATGAAAATAAACATTAGTTTTGTGTTCAACAACTCAATGGACTGCATCTGTCCTCGCACATGATACACATCAGCATCACCATAATGACATTACCAAAGCATGTTTCACTGGGAAGGTAAAATAATATGAAAACATGTGAAAATCCCCATATGTCTGCTCATGTGGATGTTGATGTTGTAGACATGTTTGGTGACTGAACAGATCATAAGACAGAGTTTTGATGATCTGTTGTCTGTGACTTTTGGATGTGTATTCTTTGTATTTATTTATTTTCACTGTGATAGTTCCTGGTAGTTAGCAGTTTTACAACAGGCTTTTTTTTTAACTAAATGATGGTAAATAATGGCATTATTCAAACAAGTAAAAAAAAAAAAAACTTTTCCAATCATCTTCCAATCTTTTCAATCTTTTTCCATTGATTGTAAAACTTAGATTAGAATAAGGCTATTTGCACTGACGTCCATACAAAAGAGTCAGTTTTCTTAAATATATTTTAATTATGAAGCCAATATTAGAATTGATTAGATATTCCTGAGTGAAAACAATTACTCAGTAAGGTTTTCATTTTTGTGGACTATAAATCAAGCAGAGTCAAATTTGACTCGTTTGGCATTCTCGGGTATTCTTCAACCTCTGGTGGTTCTAGTACTAAATTGTCAATGATACCCATAAATACAAAAGATATTACATTTTATTGCAATTTTATGTTACTGTTAATGGCATGTGCTTCATCAATTGTACTTTCTGCTCTTCTTCATGCATTTGTGAAATTGGTATCTTTCTTTTTTTCATTAGCTACTTACATCTTCCTACTTGTTCATATTGTCTTTATACTGTATAACTGTATACTAAGCTTCTGAATGAAGCTTATTGAATTGAATGATTTTAAGCACTTGCACTCACTTAAAAAAAGATAACTAAAAATATAACTAAAATAGAGCAGGAGGCAAGTTATGATAGAAACCTCAGCATGTAAAACCTTTCTTCGTGTGTCTCTCTCCTCCTCGCCAGATTAAAGTATCAGTGTCATCCGGCGGCGACTGTCTTCGTAGTTACCGGCCCGACATCAGGAAGGGAAGGTACAACACCATCATCCTCCATGTTAAAACCACCACACCTGACAACCTGCTCTTCTACCTGGGATCAGCCAAATATGTAAGTTTATGTTAAACAAGTATTTGTTTAAATGCATGTATTTATCTACATATTTGGAATGCCACCTACTGTACAGTCTCCGTGTCAATAATACAACACAGTAGCAGACAGTCGTTGTCTCTTAATTACATTTTCATACCGTAAGACAAGAATTACCACTGAATTGTATGAGAATAGTTGACTGTACATACACAAAGCTGATGGCTTCTCTGCATTTTTCCCATCATTTACACATACATCTCCTAGCATTAGCAATTAGCGCGTTAGGAGTAGTGAGGTTCATCAGTACCTTGGTAGTGCACAAGTAGGAGAGTTATCCTATGCATGTCTGTTTTTGATGGTGGGGAAAACTGGAGGATCTGGAGAAAACCCACTAAGTGCAAACAGAGCAGGCAAACTCAACACAAAAGGCCCTGGTTTGACTGGAAACAAACACAGAACCTTCTAACAGTGAGGCACTCACCGCCCATTTTAGGTTGTTTGTTTTTTCCTAAGTTTCAGAACCATATGTTAACCTAATGCATAAAAAGTGTTTTCGAGAGGGAGAAAATTTTCAGAAGCACTTTGATTTCAGACGAATTCCACTGAAAAACCACCTGTGAACATTTTCCTCTAAGAACTTGTAAAAACAGTAGTAGTCTTTGCAATTCCCTCTTGCAAGTTATGAGAAGTATGGAAAATATGATTGCACAACCAAGCCAAAATACATTTAATATATGGCTTTTAATGTATAATATAACTTTTTCACATTATGCATTACTAAGATAATAATGTGTTAATAATCTTGCAAAACAATATGTAATCACTCAATAAGGGTAACTAATAGTGTAGAGACCGTCTACTTTTGGCTCTGCTGATATCGCTGACTGACTAATTTTTTAACAGTTTCATATTAACACATTTATCATATTTAACATAATGCTGAGATGCTGCACCATGTAGTGTGCAGCATTTATCATACTTGAAAATGTCTGCATTCAAAACTACACGCACATCTCCATACACACAGACCCAAACACACATCTTCTCTGTTTGAAGTGCTTTAACACACAAATGGACACACTCATGCAGCCTGCACTTACTCCCAGAGTGGCTCGTCTAGTGTGAGAATAATTAATGCTCCTTGGCATATACTCACTAACGTCATATAAACATAACACACAGCTTTTTAAAGGTACCACTTACAATCACAAACTGTGCCTGTGTGTGTGTTTGTGTCCTAATGAGCAGCAGCAATTAACAAGTTTATGTAGGAATCTGCTTTAGTCTCTGATTTCCCCTGAGAAATTGCTGCTTTGCTTCATCTGACTACGACGTCTTGAGTGTACATGCAGTGTGTCTGTTTTTGTGTGTGCCCTTCTCTAATATGATCATGTAATGAAGAATTCTACATGAATAGTAATGCTGTGTGAGCGCACCTCTGACATTTTACTAATATTGTGTAATACTAGTTGAATAATAACACTGGCCTGTGATCTGTTCAAATGAATAATCGCCATTACCCTGGAGAGAGTCCAAGATAAGTGTGTGTGTGTGCATGTGTGTGTCATTTGTGTCCTCAAGTGTGGCTCCCTAATAATCTCTAATTGTGCATAATACTATATGAATAATAATGCTGTGTGTGTGCACGTAGTTCACAGACAGCATCCAGATGACAGCATATGCTCAAACCTCTATTATTAATTTTTTGGGCTCATACATAAGTAACAACACCATTAATCAAAATACAGCAAGATCCTGCAGGATTCCACTTATAGAGACAAACTTCAGCCTTTGTAGCCTCAGAATAGACCAGAGCTGGGTCTGAATTCACTCCTCCACCCATTCACCCTGCCCTACATGATAAATGTGTAATGAGTAATAAAGCCAGATTTTGGACATTTATTAATCATCATCATTTCACATTCTGACCAACAGTGTTGCGTAATTTCCCCCTCATCATCTAAGGAGCAAAGCAGAAACTTTTTGAGCAAAAAGTGCAGAGATTGGTCTAACACTGCAGTTTTTATTACATTGTGCTCCTTTAGAATGACTCTGTGCTTTTTATACTATGCATTTGAATTTAATGATGTTATGTTTAAACGCAGTAGGTTTATACACCTCTTTCATATTTTAAAACAGTACAATGTATTTTATAGTAATATAATGAAGTATAATATCTATTATTTCTCTCTCATACAATAACCGCCTTTCCTCTTAATTGTGAATTATATAAGGCGCTGTTCACACTGCCAGCCTTAATGCTCAACTCTGCTGAATGCAGATTATTTATTTATTTATTTATTTACTTACCCACATCAAATGTTTAAGGTTGTGAATATCTGATTCAGGTATGAACGAGTGAGTGGTGTTAGACATGTTCTGTAAAATCCTCCATTTCTAAGTAAAAATATGCAGGCGATATTAACATTCATTGTTGTTCCCTGTCAGTGTTTCACTCATAGACTGTATATATGATATATTAGTGAACTGAGGAACACTCATTGGTTTCTAAACTGCCATTTTGAAGCTACCAGTTTGTGATTTAGCCATAGCATGGCAGTTTTATGGAGCGGAAAGTGACAAAATTCGGATAAAAGGCCAGAAACTACAGGAACCCGAGAGATCAGAGGTGATCTAATGCTCAGCACTAGGTTAATGATTCAGAAAAATGTAAAACGTCATCAAACAGAGTCATTTTACAGTCTTGTTTGTGGAATCTGTCAACCACAAGTCTAGTAGAGCTGTCTGTCAGGAGAGGAATGTGTTGTATTAACTAAACGGAACTCTGGGGATGTGTCGTACAGACCAGTCAATCAGAGCCCGACACGGCAGATATGGAAGCCCTCTGTTTGGCCTCAGATCTTATTAATAGAGGAAAATGTTAAAGATGGACCACCAGATCATGTATTAGAGGGTCCATATAAGACACATGTGTGACTCCTGGAGAAAGATAATTGACTTAGTATTTTAGAGAAGTTCAGTATAAGTCTATGGGAGTCAGGTGTTTTGGAGGCTACCTAAGCAGCCATCAGTGGTATTACAACTGTTAGATATTTACACATTGCCCATTGACCCCCC
>JAPQRQ010000017.1:6858818-6887494 GCA_037367365.1 Apogon talboti
ATATGATGTTTTTGGGTTAATTTTACTACATTAAAGTGTATTGTATTTTACTGCAGTACACATTTAAGCATTATCTTATTCTAAGTACATAATAGTATCTGAGGGACTCCCTCCAGTGCTGAGCTGGGATGAATCTCAATCTAGAGTGACATAAAAGACCCATGATTCTGATCTGACCGTTCAGACTGAGATCACATCGGAAAAGATCTGATCTGTGTACGACTTAGGACCCCATACAGAACTGGACCATATCACATTTCAAAAACAATATATCAAGTCATCTGTGTTTTCTGTTCCTCTCAGGTTGATTTCCTGGCCTTGGAGATGCGTAAGGGGAAGGTGAATTTCCTGTGGGACGTGGGTTCAGGCGTGGGAAGGGTTGAATATCCTCATCACACCATACATGACGGCAACTGGCATAGAATAGAGGCATCTCGGTGAGAAATGAGCACCTATATACTTTTTTTTTTTTTGTCTGACACATGCATTCATTTTTTTTCATTCAAGCATGTATTCAAGTCTTTGATGAGGCTGCCTGCACAAAGAACAGTCACATCATATATTTGACCTTGGAAATGTGCATAATAACATGATTCCACTTGCATTTACCTTAAATACATGAATAGCAAACAAAGAAAACCCACTGTTGAGCCATGAAAATATTCATATTCACTGAAATGTTTAATTAATATTAATAAGGATAGCACATCTTTGTACCACTAGAAGGTATTGTCTAAAATACAGATAAAGACCATGCAAAGAGTATCATTTCTATCAAAAAGCTTAAAATATATTTTTTTCCAGTAATAGGTACTATACAACTGAGGTAAGTTATAAAGTCATGTTTAATCATTAAAAATATAGTCCGTTGTATTCACTTTTATACACTTTCTTCTTCTCTTTTGCTTCTTTTTAGGTGTCAGGATAATAACATTGTTGTTAGTATAACTGAAATTAACAGTGTTTTTTTCTGTATATTTTAACACTCTTATGGCGTAACATGCATACAGTATGCATACTCTATAGTACACCTAATGAACAAAAAATGACCATTTATTGGCAGTGGGCACAAGCATAAACACAAGCATAAAACTGCTTTAGTATGGTGCAATGAAACTTTAATATACAAGGCCTATTTCTGAAATGTACCAAAAAATTACTGACAATAACAGGTACCATTAAAAGAAGAACCAGTTAAAATTATAATTGTGGAAAATCATATGGAAGTGCTGACGAAATTTAACATTTCTATTTGTTTCATTTGACTGTTTTTACACAGGTGAATGGAGACGATCACGTTACACAAAATAATTGGAATGGGTTTACTGTTACATCAACATATACCATTAACAGGTCAAGCAGTGTTACATATTCCAGTATTTGCCTGATACATTTGTTTTCTTCCCATCAAAAACCAGTAGGAAAACCAGAAATCAGTAAATCTAACAACCGTAGGACATTGTTTCATTTATGCTGCTGTGGAGAACATGTTGTTTCACCTGGGAAATCACAAGTTTGCAGCCTTGTCGGCCCGTGGCACATCATTACATAGATACAGAGTAATCTAACAGATCCAGTTTGTCTCCGTAAAAGCCAGCGTTCTGTACAGACTATCCAACACAAGGCTCATTCACCCAAGCACATGTCCCACCTGCACCATGCATTTTCATCCTAGAGATTTCCCCAAGGTGTTTTCCACTGGAATCACACAGGCTATCAGTCTTAAAAATGTGCCCCTGCTCGATACAGAAGGGCTGTTCCTGCTCTGAAAAACAAACTCCAAGGTGGGAGATTAATTTCTCAGTAAAATTCCACTGCCGGCTCCAGCGCTGTAAAGAGATACAAGAAGTTGTTTCTATCATTCATCTTTAACGTCAACAGTTCATAAAAGCTGATTCCAAGCGGTTGTAACATGCTCAGTCACCACAGACGCCTTCCAAGAAGTACAGAGCTGTGAACTAAATAACATCCCACACTCTCTCTAATCTTCTCTGTCTCCAGTAATGGGTTGAATGGCACCATATCCGTCTATCCTCTGGAAGGCTCTATGGCTGGTATGATGCCCACCCCTGCCAGCGCCAACTCGCCCACAGCATACACTATCTTGGACGTTGACCAGAACGCCTACCTGTTTGTAGGAGGAATACTCGGCACTGTCAAGGTACTTATCGGCCTCTGTGTCTTTGGATGTGGAGTGTCTTTGACTGTCATATCCATTTCCCCTCATTACGTTTCTCCCGTCTCATAGAAAGCCGAAGCTGTAAGAACAACGTCGTTCATAGGTTGCATGGGAGAGACCTTCTTGGACGGTAAACCCATTGGACTGTGGAACTACAGAGAGAGGCAGGGAGACTGTAAAGGATGTGTTGTCAGGTATACATGTTTTACATCTGGTCTGATATTTTAATATGAAGGACAAATACTGCAGTAAAAGCCACAAAACTCCAGCACAGATTGTAGGATGTAGTTTACTTCAACCCCATAGAAGGAAAGTTGGTTGCCGTTGAGTGTTTCTTCACTTTGTGTAAAAACTAAACCAAAATCCAGCTTTACGTGTCACTTTAACGACTCGGTTCAGAGCAGGGGTCACCGACCTTTTTGAAACTGGAGACTACTTCGAGGATACTGAGTAATATGAAGCACTACCAGCGTGATACGCACTTCTGAAATAGCGAAGTATGCACAGTTTATAGATTATTATTAATGATTATTTACAGCCCCCAGAGGTCAGACGGTGAAGGCATAGTCCAACTGGATGGTGAAGGGTACGCTGCAGTGGGACGACCCACCAGGTGGAACCCCAACATTTCCACCATCACCTTCAAGTTCCGCACTTTCTCCTCTGACGCCTTGCTCATGTACCTAGCTACTGATGATATGGTATGTATAGAAGACAGCAAAAGAACTTTGGGAAAACAAGAGGTTAATAAGGTTATAAAGGTCCTTATAGTATACGGTCCAGGTTGAAATTTGACTTGGACCTTTTGCTGCATTTCATCACTGGCCTCTCAGTTTTTCTGTCTCTTTCTACTTACAAAACAACATGTCAATAGAAAAAAAAATAATCTTTAAAAAATAGATTAAGATGTAAATTGAGAAAATTGATTCCTGTTCTCTCAAATTCATTTTCCTTTGTTTTGTTTTTGCGAAATCAATTCTCCTCTGCTCACCCATGCTTGACCTACTTTGTGTTTATTATTTTAAAGTCACACCTCTTGCTTCTGTTGGCTTGTGCAAATTTCTGTTATTTCCTGTACTTCATACGGTTATCTCCCTGGCTGTGTTCTGTGCAGAAGGACTTCATGTCTCTGGAGCTGTCAGAGGGCAAGGTGAAGATAAACTTTGACCTGGGATCAGGCGTTGGCGGTGCCATATCAGCTAACCGGCACAACGATGGACACTGGAAATCCCTCACCATGTCACGGAACAAAAAACAGGGTACGTACAGCAACTGAAACAAACCACAAATAGCCAGGAGGAGAATTTCCAGTCTATCAAACATTTGATTAAGTTGGATGATAGTTTTGTTTGTCACCCATAGTATGCACCAAATTACACAGAGTATAACACTCTGATAATTTACTCAGTTGTTTTCTTCAAATATGTCTCTTTATTCTCTTTCCAAAGCCACTGTGACCGTAGTGGACATCGACAGCGGCTCTGAGGAAAAAATAGTGGCTGTATCTCTGGGATCAGCCACTGGTCTCAACCTCAAAGAAAACCAGAGGATTTATTTTGGAGGCCTGCCGACTATTGGAAACTATAGGTAACTTCAAGTTTAAGCAAAATGTTCATTTTCTAAAGGGACTACACGTTGAATTCTACTTTCAAATATTAAAAACTGATGTCAAAGTATTGGACTGGAGAGATATGAACTAAATATTTTTACATCCACTGGTGCATTTATGTGACCACTAGAAGGAGCAGTGAGTCACTCTGTCTCCCATGGTGAGTAAAAAGTGACACAAAGGGGATCTTTTACCAAAGCATCAGAAAAGAAGGAGTTGACATGAGAACTGATAAGAAAAAAAACAGATTCAAAGTACATGATTAGGTGAAAAAGGGTAGAAGCACTGTTGTTGTTTTCACCACTAGACACAGCTCTAAATGAAAGGAATTAGAGTTTGATGCTGAAATGGCTGTTTCTTCGACATGGATTAGTTTGTTTATGAAGGTATAAAGTTGCTGTGTTTACCATCACCAGCAGCTACTAACAACACAAACTGTACAGAAAACTGAAGATGATTTGTGATTTTACTGTGGCTGTTTTTTGTCTGAAAACAGAGCTAAGCTAACAGAGCTATGATGTAAACTATCAGCTGACGCATCAAACTACATGAAGGTTATTATAAGACAAAGTGTTATTTTAAACCAGCTGTTAATTTCTTTTTACTTTTTTTTATAAATAGAAAACTTGATGATACCTTAATACAGATGTGTGTAAACAATGACCTTAGTACTTTATTCAGTGAGTGATACAGTCTGTGGATATACATAGCATTGATTTGTTGGTAGTTTTGTTAGTTCTAAGTGTTTGGTATGCAACTTCTCTTGCTGTCGAGAGTTTGGAATATAAATACTACATTATAACCCATTTACGATTAAGATGATTGTATTTAAATGTAATACCTTTAACAGTTTAACAGTTTTCCTTTTTGTAAATCTACTTCTGTTACAAATACCCCTACTTTGAAACAATAATACTGAGGCTTTTTCTTATGTATAATAGGAATATATTATTAGTCTTTTTGCACCTTAAATTGGTCAGTGAAACATTGTCTTGTCAGCTAGTTGAGTAGAAAAGACACATCATTAACTGAAGATATTTGTGAGGTTTTGCTAATGTTTTACCATGTTTTATCTTAACAGCATGACTGCCAGGTAAATACATGAATTAAATAAATCTCACAGTATTTCTCACTGTAAATGCCCTCTGCATGAGGCTAGTCACGCTGATGCCGCAGTGATGAACACCCCTAGATATAAATGTGTATGTCGGCTGGTCCCTGAACTCCTGCTTCTACACGGCGGCTGAAAATCACTTTCTCTGTCCTTTATTAATCTGAATATGAAGGTTTGTCTCTATAACAATAATTATCTCTGACTCTGGATTCTAGGCATTATAGCGGTAACATTCAATTCAATTGTGTTTTTACTGTTGATCTAAGCGTCACAACCAATTTCTAAACAGTCTGCAATCGACAGTTTTTGCTGAGCTACAAAAATAAAACTCCAGCAAGTTCAGCAATAATCAGAGGTTACATTATATAGGAAACAGCAAAGCATATGTTCATTAAGATTATCTGGGAGCAGACATTCCCCCTTTGTTTATACTGTTACTGTGACATGGTCAATGCTTTATGCTACATAAAAACGAACATGTTGCGCAAAGATTAATATTGAACAAAAAAATTGACAGTGAATAATGTAGACAAACTTCATATTCAGATTCTTTTCCCTGACGCCCAGACATCACTCTGCTTCTGATGCAGTTGCTTCACTGCTGCAGAAAATCATCATATTACAAATTACATTAAAATGCCAGGAGCACTGCCATACATATGTATATTATACCTTCTTCACTAAAATATATTAGAACTGTCTTTCTAATTAAATGTTATAATTTCTTTAAAGGCCTGAGGTCACTCTGAAGCGGTATGCAGGCTGCCTCCGGGAGATCGAAGTTTCCAGAACTCCATATAATCTCCTCAGCAGCTCAGATTATACAGGAGTGACTAAAGGATGTAATGTAGAGGTAAGACATTCCACTTAATTTTTCATTTTGTTAATTTATTTATTTTTTTATTTAGTCAGGATGTCTCATTGAATTCAAAATCCCATTTGTAAGAGAGACCAGAGTAACATTATTTAGTAAGACATTGACACATATAAAATGTATATATTTGTTGATTCATTTATCTCAGAAACATGTACAAAAAAATATGGAAGAACTGAATAGGCAAACTTTATGAAAACAAAATTTGTGTCACTGCAAAAATGTTTTGAAGTACTTTTATTTAGGAATGCCCCTGTCCATGGTGCTGAAGTATGTCCTGCCCTTGAATGAATGACGCTGTCCATGGTGCTGAAGAATCTACATATTAAATCAACAGCACTATGTGTAGTTTTCTGAATTAACCTTGCCTCTTTTCTATGGTAATTTCAGAGAAAAGAGGAATTTGGTATATCTGAGAGATCTAAACTTAGAAAAATTACTAATTATAATAGCTCTAATGTCTACATATTTACTGACTTTTACTGACCACCTTCAAAACAATGTTTTTAGGCCCAGGTTCAGGAATAGAGAGAGACTCGAATCACTTATTTTCTATTTGGATTGGGAAAATGGAAAAATCAATATGTGGTGGAATAACACAACTTCCACTCCACCAGTTCTGCTTTTTACCAGCTCAGACATAAAAATGAAATTATCTCGACTTTGTTTGATGGTCTGTAATCGTCCATCATTTCCGTCATCCTTTTGATCACATTACAGAGTTTATCAACGGGCTTCAGTCTGAAGATTTGTGCAGTAAATTCTTTTCATCGGCTCATGTTATATTGGAGTAAGACACATGCAGTGACCTTCTACAGTACAATATTAATATATTGTTGCAAACATTTTGTATAATTGAACATATTCTACCTAGCATTTCTGCTGCAATATCAATTGTTTATTGAGTGTGTGTGTGTGTGTGTGTGTGTGTGTGTGTGTGTGTGTGTGTGTGTGTGTGTGTGTGTCAGAGTGTGATTGAATAGTAAGCGTACTATTAATATGTAACATAAATGTGAATTTTTAAAAGGCTCTCACAAGTGTAAACTCTCTGCAACCTTTTGCCCTGGTTCACTCATCCATCACCCACTTCTTCTTCCTTTTCCACTCGAGGGTGTGTCTTGTTTTAATTTGATATTCACCTCCTGTTTTTATATAAGTCATTCAGGTTTATTCAGGTAATAAAACTGGATTTGAGGAAACCAAAAAAGAAAAAGAGAGACAAAAAGAAACAAAACTGGAAGGTCAGGAATGTAATGACTATTTTAAATCTTATTTTGTCTTATTCTTTGTCAGTTTATTTACTTATTGGTAAATACAACTCTAATATAAATACCTGAGTTGCCCTTCATTCATTTGTTTTTCTCCATGTTATTTCTACACCCGCATTGAGTCTGTAATTACGTTTTCCAATCCATAGAAGGCCTTCATGTTGTTTCTATGCACTCATTCACCAAACATTCGGCCAGCTTGTGAAGTGTAGAAAAGAGTGTATGACGGTTTACAAAGACCCAGGGTTGAGTGTGGAGAGTGAAGGTCTTCCTGTTCCTCTTCTATCTTTTCTATCAGCGGCTGTGCTATGTTACAGTGATGAGACTTTTTGTCTATGCGTGTCTTCCCACTCTACAACCACAGTGAGGACAAATAGATGATAGTGCATTTGAATATTTTGTAAAACCCTCTAAAAGTCTTCAGTGAGATGAAACCTTGACTTGACTAGAACCCCTAGTCTTTCATTTCCATCATTTTATTTTCCCATCTAATGCTAATTTGTGTAATACATAATAACCAGACGTGTTTAAAATCTCTAAGTTCCAAATGTTCCTCTGTATTTCTTGTTTTCATAGAACCTGTACACTGTCAGTTTCTCAAAGCCTGGATACATGGAGCTGAGAGGCCTGTCGCTGGCAGTTGAGACAGAGATTAGCCTTTCGTTCAGCACTCTGGCCGACACCGGGACCATCCTGCTGGCAGTAGGAGGGTCTACACCCATCAGTCAGCAGGTTTGTGTGTATATTTTTACATATTAAATGCTACACACTCCTATCTGCTTGATTCTCTGACTACATACATGTTCATCTCGTAGTTACTAGTATCAGTGAAAATTTCCATTATATGCAACTTTATGTTTCTACTCTATTACATCTCAGAGGCAAACACTACACTACAGATTTCAGTATTCATGTCCTTCATTCATGTCATGTAAAAACCATTGAAAACAAAATGCATATCCTGTCTTTGTATTCAGCTTATTTTTTAATACACAATTTGACGTAACAGTAGAAGGTTCTTATTCACCATGTGATGCTTGAGGTTTTTGTAGATCTCAGAGGATGAGGATGACATTGAAGCTAATTCATTGTTTGTTTGTTTTTTGGTTTTATTTACATTTATTGCTAAACAAAGTGAGCCTATTTATGCTGAAATATGAAAATTCTATAAATTTTATATCTAAATTTATGTATCTATTATTTATCTATAGATTTCTGAAATATTTGGCACATTTTGACCATAAATAATCATTTAATGTAGTAACTATCTGATTCTTCAACTCTTACTCAGGAAGAAAATCAGCCTTTAAATTTGAGAGAAATATTAATTTGATATTTATCATGACGATTCTTGACATTGACTGATAAGGAGACTTTTATTCTAAGTACTGCAAGCTGTTATATATTAGTTTATATATTTTATGTATCAGTGTAGTTGATATGAGCTTAAAGCTGTAAAATGCAATAAGAAAACACAGAAAGGGGCCATTTTACTGATATTGACCTTTTTAATACTTTGCATACATTTTGCTGATACATAATTTCACTCCAGTAAGGTTTTTGACACAGGACTTTTACATGTTGTGAATTGTTTTCATAGTGTGGTATTGGTACTTTTGGTACTCTTAGTATAGTAAGTAAAAAATGTGAATACTTCTTCCACCACTGATACTGAAGCCCTGAAGTGCAGGCTGTGCATCAACTATTTTTCTTTGAGAAACATCACATATCAACCATCTCCTAGAAAATATTCAAAATTCATGGAGTCAAAAATGCTGCATTTATCAATTTATTCACTCTTTTTTTTCCTCCTGAAACTCTCACCAATACAGGCCCGCAACACAAACTTCTTCAGCTCCAAGAGGAAACGCAGACAGTCAGGAGAGGTGAGTTCAAAACACCCACACACTTGTACGCGCCCAAACACTGCACCCTTTTCCCTAAGTGAATCACTTTTTCATAAGTGCATATTAATGAGATTTGCATTTGTTGGCAACTTTGCTAACTGGATTGTCTTTTATCCAAAATGCACAAACACAGCACTGTTTATTCACAGCTGCACAAAAACACAGCTACACATAATGCCTGTTAGTATCTGTATCCTGTAGTAGCTATTTTAGCTTTTAGCTGACCACGCAAACACGCACACACACTAAGTGAATGAAGTTTCCATAAGTGCATATTAATAAGATTTGAGTTTGTTGGCAACTATGCTAATTAGATTGTATTATGGCCAAAAAACACACGCACACACACAGATATGTTTTAATTCACCATCCTTTAAGTACCTGAGCTTCTCTCTTTCTGCCTAATAACTGCTAAATAAATAAATCTATTATTTTATCTCTGCTGAGAACACTGCATTTAGAGTTTAAATATTGTGTTCATGCATATATTCAGATTGTAAGGCGTGCACAATGTTGGTGCACATTTGTGTTTTTGCATAATTTGTATCAGTGTGTGTGAATGTCATTTCGGCTGAGAGTTGCTCTCCTGAATGCACAATATACTGTGTAGACATGTTTGTGTGGGAGTGTGTGCATGTGTGTGTGAGAGCGAGGACAGAGGGTTACCTCCAGCTTATCCATCATCACTGGTTGTTGGGCGCATAAATCTATTTTTACTAACTACGCTGGCAGGCAGGGCGTGTGTGCGTGTGTGTGTGTGCGCGCGTGTGTTCGCACAAAGGTTAAGCGAGGTTAAAAACACCATCAACTCAACTTGGCCCTGACTAATGGATGTTAGAGAGGGACAGAGACGGAGGGGGAGAGAAGGGGACAGGAGACAAAGGATGGAGGGAGATTTAGAGGTGAAAGAAAGGATAGAGCGAAAGAGTGGAGCAGGAAAGAGAAATAATAATAATAATAAGGGCAGAAGGGAGAAGAGTATGGAGAGAGGAGAGGAAAAAACAAGATAGGGGAAGTTGATAAAACACTGAAAGTACAGAATACTGAAAGAGGGAATAAAATGAGAAGGAAAATGGATAAAATTGAGATGTGATTACAGAAAAAAAGTCTTGGGGAAAAAAGGTAGGAGTAAGAGAAAAGAGGGGGGGAAGCCACCAAATAGAAACTGTAGACCTTTCTAAGCAACAGTAACATGTTCAATCTCTGACATTGAAAAGAAACACACCAATCACTCAGGAAGCAACAAGTTCTAACGTATTATTTTCCGATTTAGCATAATTCACCCCTAATCCTTTATAACAGAGTAATGTTTAAGTAGCCATACACATACCCATATCCAACAGGATGGATGTTGGGTCAAAACAACTGGATTTTAAGAATTGTTTTTAGCTGCATAACATTTCAAATGTAAGGTTTTTCATGAGACTTTTTAAAATAAATTCATCCAACATTTATGCAAAACACAGGATTATGTTAAAATGCAACTTTTCACTGATGTTTATTTTACTGTATTGACACTATTAATGTGACATGTAAAGCCACTGGAACCAAAGTCAAGAGAAAAAATGACAAAATTTGTGATCAATAGAGTTGCATCTGGGTCGCATCTGACAGAATGTGATCAGCCATTGGTGATTACAGCTGTCAGTCACAGATTCAAACTCCCTACCTGGCTGAAAATGCCTGCGATTAGCCATAAACCTGCATCACAGAGTAGATTTGTACAGCCTGAAAACCTCTCTGACCACTTTAATTATAATATTTATAAAAGTATTTATACATTTTTTGCCCAGTACCACTAAAAATACTATTAAGCACTGCAACTTTAAACGATTAAATCTTACATCATATCAATGTGCATTAAATAAACCTTTTTCATAAAATCATTGACCCAAAAATGTTTCACACAATTTAAGGCATTAGAATATCCTATAAAAAGTCCTATAAAAGTCCAAAACATAAGGCAAAGACACAAATATGTATAGTATGTTTATAGACCCTACAACATCATATTGGGTCCCTCTTTACTCTTGACCTTGGAAATAATATACTTGAATCTACATATATACAGTATATTTACTATGATGCAGAAGGGAATTAGGAACAATAAAAATATTGCTTCTTCAATTTCTTTTGGAATGGCTCTTGTAGTTTGAGATTTAATATATTATTTGGTGCCTTATGAGTGTTGTAGAAGCAAACAAATAAAAACAAAAACCAGAATTATCGTAGGATGTGTTCTTCATGTGTAGATGTACAGATATTGGACCGCAGGCCACATTTATTTCCATTGTCAGTTAACCCATTGCTTCATTTCTCAATTAATTAATTAGTCAGTTTCACCAGAAAATGGTGAAAAATGTGAAGTTTTTTCCCCAAAGCCTGAGACGATGTCCTCATACGTCTCCCACATCCCAAAGATACTAACTTTACTGTCACAGCAGAAAACCAGAAAATATTGAAATTTAAAAAAGTGGAATGACAGAATGTTACATGTTTTTCCTTAAAGGGTGGACGTCTATTTCTGGTGTGTGGGAAGAGGGTGCAACGCCGTATCAATTAAAATTCAGGAGATTCCAACACATTGTAGGGCTCGAAGTAGTGAGGATATTTTATTTCAGCTATAGATGTTCATCAGAAAAGAGCTTCATTCCAATGAAGGCCATCTTAAAAACAGAGTGGCCTTAAGAAAAGTGAAGTTAGAAGGATGCATCGGTGTTGCACAATTCACAATGTCAATTTAACACTATTACAGTTTTCTTGGGAAAATAATAATAAGAAGAAAAGCACCAATAAAACCTCATGTGTACATACAGTATGCATCACTGAAAAGAATATGAATAGCAGGACTAAGAGCTTCTGATTTACATCCTAATATACAATTAAATTGTTGTTTCTGCTTAAATACTTAAACTGACGGATTGGGTTGATTTAGTGGCTGAGAATCCTTAATTTACTGTGAAAATGGGTGTGTGTGTGTGTGTGTGTGTGTGTGTGTGTGTGTAGATCCTTACACACGTCGCAGCGCCACAGTCTGCTGCGTGTCTTCATGGTTCTGTGCCTGTCTGCATGTCTCTGCCCACATTCCCCTCAGTGTATAAACGTATGTGTTGGTGCGAGTTCATTTGTGACAGTCTGCTTTTGTCTTCGCGTGCGACATGCGTCTGCGTCCGCGCACCTGTTTGTGTGTCTGTGTGTGTCTCCGTGTGTGAGACGGCGCAGCGAGAGGCATGTTGTAGCTACATCTCAGTTCAATTTGTCCCCGACCTCAAATTGAAATTCCATTTTCAGGTGGTAAATTGTCTCCCACTTCGCCCTCTGGCACACAGTGAATTAAAATTCAAATTAGCCTGACCCTGC
Source organism: Apogon talboti (assembly GCA_037367365.1). Taxonomy (NCBI): domain Eukaryota; kingdom Metazoa; phylum Chordata; class Actinopteri; order Kurtiformes; family Apogonidae; genus Apogon; species Apogon talboti. The sequence continues at coordinate 6,871,130 of JAPQRQ010000017.1, forward strand.
ACCGCTGCTCTCCAGCACCTCTCTGTCTGTCTCCCCATCTCTATCGCTCTCCTCTGTTTTGCTCCCTGCCCTCTCATCTCTTCCCCCTATTATCCTCTCCTCTCTCTTCCTCTCATCTCTTGTTATCCTTTCCTCCCTGCTCGTCTCTCTGCTCCTATCTCACTTTATTTTCCCCCAATTTCTCCCTCTGTACTCTCACATCCCCCTCTACTCATAACCCCTTTCCCCTTTGCCTTTTCTTTGCTCTTTAATCCTCCGTCCACCTCTCTGCAATTTTGGTTTTGTTTTCTCCCCCACAAACACCTAATGAACACCGTCTGAGCGCTGATTTAAATACTTCAGAATTAGAACCTCCAACCTGACTGTGTCATCCAGAGTCTATATTTGGAACTTTCTGTATATGCTTTTCTTTCCTTTCGTCACTCTCCACTCATTCCAACCAGCTGAGGCAGATGGCCACCTTTCCGGTTGTTAAGTCTGACATCACGGTGCTGTAAAACTCACTTCCGTGTCCGAATAATCAAAATCGTGGCGCCTGTGCGCTCATTTACTATAACTTCTGTCCATAGTGAGGCACCAGTTCAGGTTTAAAAAGGCTAACTTCATTTAATCAAAGGAAATACAGTGATTAGTGCAATTTTCCCTAAGTAAATACTGTTAAATACTCTTGGTCCTTTTGCAGTGGTGCGTCACTTTACTTTGTGCACAGCTGTGTTAGAAATAAATCCATAGTTTATTCACCTTCTGCTGAAGTGGACACACAGATAAAGGATTGACAAATGAGCCTATTCTACAACAGGGGGGTAATTAGCTAACCAGCTAATGTCAGTTAGCTGAATTAATAAACTGTTCTCCTTCAATAAAGGATTGTAATTATAAATACAACAGAAATGAATTTCATTTAATAATAATTCTAGTTAGGGGCGACATGGTGGTACAGTGGATAGCACTCGTGCCTCACAGCAAGAAGGTCCTGGGTTTGATCCCAACACCGGTCCTTTCTGCGTGGAGTTTGCATGTTCTCCCCGTGTCTGCATGGGTTCTCTCCAGGTACTCCGGCTTCCTCCCACCATCCAAAGACATGCACTGATGGGTTAATCTAAAAATGGCCCATAGGTGTTTGTCTCTGTGTCAGCCCTGCAATGAACTGGCGACTCGTCCAGGGTGTACCCCGCCTTCGCCCTTAAGTAGCTGGGATAGGCTCCAGTGACCCTAGTGAGGATAAAGCGGGTTCAGAAGATGAATGAATGAATAATTCTAGTTACCTTTATAAATGCCACATAATACACAGTTATGCTAAAAAAGAGAGAAAAGGTAATGTGAATAAGGCAGGAATACAATTTTGAAAAAACTAAAACAGAGTATAAGTTGAATTAAAATATAATATAGAGCAGTAACTAACTCAATAGTTCAGAATAAGAATAAAAGCCAAAAAAGTAAACTAATTGCCTCATTTGCCTTGTAACATCTGCTTCTTGTCTTAATTTCACTCATTAAAATAATTGGTGCTATCGCTGTGCATTTTCTTGTACTTCTCACATTTTATATTGTGAATGTAATCTACAAAGTCTAATCTCAGTATCCTGTATTTATCCAGGTGGATCCCATTGAGAGATAAACATGTCCTCTTCCATAGAGTCCAGGACAAAATGGCTAAAAAGAGTTTCACATAGAAAAGCAACATAAAAACATAATAAAGCAAAAAGTACAAAATTATAAAGTGGAAAATAGAATCTATTAGTGATTAGTATCCATAAGTGTTTTGCAGTTCATTCCATGTTCATGTTATATAACATTTTTACTGAGTTTGAGTTCAGCCCTGGGAACATTTAGAGTGACTCTTAACCATGAAGAGTCAAACACTTATTCTTTAAAGTGCCTACATCTCTCTCCTTAATTTCTCTAAATACTTCCATGTTCATTTCTGTGTATAAGACTCGTTTGGATGTCCACATCTCTGTACCTTATGAAGGTTTATCTCCACCTGTTGCAGCCCTACCTCTCTGTGATGCTCAACAAAGGCTCCCTGGAGGTTTTACTGTTTTCTGGCAGCCACAGTCCACGTCGTGTCGTCAGACGTCCAGACCAAGGCGTCCTCAATGACGGCAGAGAGCACTCACTGCGCATAGAGAGGCTACCTGGCAGGTTTGTGTCCTACCTGTGCAACTTTTACACTTTTATGGAAATGCAAGTTAATATACACTGAGGTTTAGTGCTTTAAAGGCAAAAAAAAGCATTAAACACACGATTTTATTTATTCATTTAAAAGTTTACTTATTTATTAGTTTACTATATTCAGAGCTACATATGTGTTTGTATATTTAGAGCTTTATACAGTATATGTATCTTTACTTTTTAAGAAATGGTGTTACATTTGTGTTAATTGTACATGTATTTAACATTTGCCAGTTTTTACCTGTGAGACACTTTTACTTTAAAGTCTGTTAACTGTACTGAACATTTTGGATTTTAGGTTTCAAGACATGTTTTCTGAATAATGCATTGGTTTTAGAATGTTTTTAAGGGGTGCTTCAGGTTGTAATGGAGAGTAACGGGAGACTTTAAGTCCCCAAATTAATTTACATTTAAAACATTTCAACAAGAAGCATGTTTTACAAGTATAATTATGTTTAGAACATTGACTCTAGGATGATATTAATATTACTGAAGAAAAAGGAACCATTTAACTGCACTTAAATGCATTTATTTTGTTAGATCTATAAAGTATTTAGTATGATATCATGCATAAACAATGAGATTTGACTAAATGTATTTCTCTTTGACTGGTTATTGTATTATTCTAACGCGACACAGAAGCATCAGTGAAATAGTCTTTAATTTATGTACCGATTCACTCGTCTCATAATAGATTAACATCTGTGGTGAATTGGGTCTCATTAGTTTATCATGTAAGAAACAGGGACCCAGGAAAATGAGATAGAAAACACTGCTCTATATAAATGTATAACCTGCGTTTTTTGTGTTTTACCAGATCTTTTGCAGTTCAGGTAGATGAGGAACCCAAGAGGGAGGCAGGGCTTCCCAATGATCAGCCAATGAGCTTGCAGCGTATCTTCCTCGGTGGTATTCCTGCAGAAGTAGAGCAGACATCCAACAGAGTCAACGTGCCTTTCCAGGGATGTATATGGAACCTGATGTTCAATGCCGTGTATGTAACGTCCACTCCATATGCACAATCATGATACATATAAACTCATTTTGCACTGGTCTTTACAGGTCATTTGGAATTTGGTTCTTCCTTTCAATGCAGTACAGTGCATAAATAGTTGTGCTTTTATTTTATACAATACAGGGATATATATCCGTTAACATGTCTCTCCTTCCGTCTGTCACACTTTTATTTCTGGACCTTACCTGGAAAATTATTCAATTCTTTTAGCAAGTTTGATCTTGCTACAATCGTCATATGTTGAAGTGGTGTCCCTAACTAGTCTGTCTGCTGTCCTTTCACGTTCTGTGTATACACTGCTGATTAATTCAAGGTGGCATTTTTTTTTAAGGACCCTCTTTGACTTTGTGGGGATTCAATATAACACCATCCTCATTATGCTGAGGAATAGACTTGTATTTTATTTTGTAGGAGGGACCATGCCTTTCTATAAAGTGTATCTGTTTGATGGCCCTCATTACATTTAGAATCTAATATCCCTGGGACAGTCAGACACACAGTCACAAAACTGGGTAGAAATAGAGCTCTGACATCCACCCATGGGACCTAGTATAGTCTGTGGCGAGAGACAAGTAATCTTTTGATTTTGCTTGAATTATGCCATCATAATAACAAAGTGTTACAAGATGTAACCGTTACAAGTCAAGAAATTTACAGTTTGAGCCGTCGGACTGATAATGCTTAAAAACAAAGACAACACTCCTGACCGTCGCAGAGGTGAGGTCATTGTAACGTCTCTCTCCGTGATCTCTGAACTGCTGACGAAGACTCAACGTGGTCAGACTTGTGATTTTTACCTCTCCTAATACATTTTATTGTCTCTCTTCAAGAACGAGGTGAAATATTCTGAGGTAATGGCTGTTTTAGTGTTGGTAATGTGTTTCCATGTAACCACAGTTGCAATCCAGTCCACTGAGCTATTTTACACCAAATCAGATGTTTCTTTACCATTTTTACCACAAACTTTGACTTCCTTGACTTGGAAAATTATCTTTTTAATTAACAGTAAAGTTAGTAGAAGAATACCCTGCCTATATAACTTCCAAACATGACCTCATTGGATTTTATGGACCAAAGGACATGAATGTTTTAACGTCAAACTAATTTTTCGCCGTAATCACTAGTGACTGAGTAAACAGCCCGGACAGATTATGATGCATGGATAGTGGATGAACTTAGGGTTCTTGTTATATATTTGTAGTGTGTGTTTTTTTTGTTGTTGTGGGGAAAGTCGTTGTTTGTCACATTGTTTAAGCTTTTTTATTTTCATCATAATTGCACTATGATGTATTATAACCTCAATGCAAATGAAAGAGGGAAACAAAGAACTGTTTTTACCCAGAGGTCTATTTTGTTTCAGTGTAGTGATGTGACATTTTAATTTATGTTTCAGTCCATGATTTTTATGATAAACTTTTTGATCTTTTCTGCTTGTCTTCGGTTTTGTCAATCAAAATAACCTTAATTCAAAGTAAAAGTATACCAAATAGGAGCGTTATTAAATTTGTGCTGCAAAACACTTTGATTTACAGTGTGTTTAGCAAATGTAGGAGGAGTTCTAGAGTAAGTTTTTTTTTTTTTTTTTAGTCATATGTATCAAATCATCAGCTTTCCCCTTCATGTCTTCTGACTTTCAGTGTCTGAATTAGATCCAAACCCAAACTAATGATGCTGTGACCCCGGGCCGCTACTGCTGCTGAAGATCTGATAGCAATGCAAATTGAATCCGATTTTCTATTAAAATGCTGTCAAACACTGTATTTTGATCTGATGAAATAAAAAAAGACTTTAGAATAAGTGGTACTCTGTTTTTGAGGGAGGGTTTGATTGATTCAAAGTGTATTATAGCTCTGACTTCACAAGATAAATAAGGTGGTAAAAATTCAGAGTCAGCGACTGAATGGAAATGTATGTCAACCTCCATGTTAAAACACTGACGCGGGCAAAACTGACCAGTTCACTCCTTCACTTTTGTGTCGACTGAAAATGCTCTTCTTATGCCTGTTTTATCAAGGCTTTACTTGGTTGTTCTTATGCTCGGCCCTTAATGTTTTCTGGCAGTGGTAAATGGCTAATTCTGACCTCATGCACGATTAAGTTAAAGCACAGTTAATATGATTGCAGGAGGTCATGATGATGATGGTGATAATGATAAAGTCTGCATCTCTTTCTGCCTGAACAGCAGTAATAGAGCTGTCCAACATTATAAACCTACTCATAACTCAAATTACACCCCTCTCATCTCTGTGTGTTTATGTTTATGTCTGTTTGTCTAAGTCTCACCTCATTTCAACCCCTCCACATCTAAGCTATAACTTCTACTTAACATACACCTGTCTGTCTGTCTGTCTGTCCTTGGGTTAAATTTATGAGGTTGTTACATATTTCCTTTGCATGGGACTTAAAAAATAATAACAATTGGATCCTCATCAGTGCATGCATAAGTGTGATTTAGAGTGATTTTTTTTTCATAATACCTGAAAAACTGACATTAACATTAGAATCTATATGTGGAATATACTGTATATGGTACTGAAATTGTCATATTGAAATGTGGTGTGTTTTTTAAAATGTTCAGGTGTATACAGATAGACATGCAGAGAAACAGATCTGATTGTAGTGCTTAGCCAGGTGGAGGCTAATAACTACTTAAGACCTGAGACTAAAAAAACACTGAACTACTTATGCACTCCTAAAACAGACTGAAGCTCAACTACTAATGCATTCAAAACCAGTGTAAAATCAGTCCATTTTCAATGCAAAATCATTCAGTTTTACATTTTCCATTAAACTATAGCCCAACTTTAATGCTCAGTAAATTTACATCTCATTGTCTTGTCCACATCTCAGTCTCTCAGATTTCTCCCAGCCTGTGTCCTTTGAGAACGCTGAAATCGGCCAATGTCCCAACCTCGCCCCTGCACCGCCTCCACCTCCTCCTCTTCTGCCGGAGGAGCCCGAGAAGGAAAAGGAGGAGCTAAAGCCTGACAGACCCCCACCCATCCCGGCTCCTGTTACTCCAGAGCCTGCTGTTGTACGTCTTACACACATTACCTTCACTCACACAAACTTACATAAGCATGCCTTTCATTATTTTATAGTGTTAAAATTAAATGTGAAAATATATAGTAAGTGAACACACTGATATTGCATACATAGTCAGAGAAACAGTAGAAGTAAAAGGAGCACTTAAGCAGTTCAGATTCATTCTACACACCATATCGGATTCTCTGCCTCATGCATACACACACCTATTTCTGTGTGATAAAATGCAGCTGTGGCCTCGCTGTGTTAGCTTAGTGCTTCATCACACAGCAGTTGCACAGCCCATTAACTTTTTTTTACAGTCCCTTTAGCCTTGAGCCACTAAACTCCACCTCTGGCAGCCCGTCATAGAGTACGGAGCCACGGTGCTACGCTAGGCTAACTGTGCATGCCATTTGTACTTTATGAGCCCACAGCAGCCAAAGCACTCCCAGCTTACATTTAGCCTCTATGCTAAGAGCCTCACTGTGAATCACACTCTTGATACTCTCAGCATTACAATAGTTGCTGTATATTTCAGATATTTAATATATTATAGGTGTTCCAGCAGTCATAGTTACCCAGTTAGCTGCTAAACGATGTCGCTAAAAGAACATTGATCATGAAGAGTAAAGCCACGGAGCTATGCCAGCTTAGCAATAACTCTGTAAGAGCTGTAAGTTCATTTTCTTTATGATGTAGGTTGCAGGCTGTGAGACGCCACAGTTCTTCAAGTCTACATCTACATTTTAACTGAGATGGAAAGTATGATGTTCGCTGTATTTCAGGCAGTAATTGTCTTCATAAGTCATGCTTTGTGCGTCAGGTGTTTTGTTATGGTAGCTGAGCTTGTTCACTGCTAAAATGGTTTTTTGCTATGGCTGCAACAGATTACACTCGACAAGTGAATGTCTCAATTGACTTCAGAGGTAATAGAGAGGATATTTTCCAAAAGATTTAAGTGTTTGAAGGACATCACCTTTACTCTACCATCATCTCTTAAGTCTGAAGATGATAAAAAACCAAAGTCCTCCAGGGTTCCTCTCTCTCTCTCACTGGCCTTCATTCTGGAGTGTACTTTTGCTATGGGGAGTTTTCTTTGATCTCAAAAAAAAGCCGACGCATAATAGTGAGTTACTTTTTGATATTTATAGATACTTTTATATCTCCAAAGGGCGATATAAGGGGGCATATCTTCTCCCTTGTTAGACTGAGAAACATGAGAAAATCCTGCCTGAAAATCAGTCCACTGCATAAAAGTTAAAGGTCTTATACGTCATTACTTCAGACGTATAAAAACAGCAATCGTTGTGGGAAGAGAGGGAAGATCACTGGATTTAACACAAGGATTAGAATTAGAAATGTCACACTTATAGTTAAGGTATTCTGTGACAATGCCCTTTGGGAGGTGTTCATGTGTGTTGGTAGGTGGTGTGGGCGTGTGGAGCGACTCCCAAAGTGTTTAAGTCATTCATGAGGTTTTAACATGTGCTCCCTGAGGTGTTTCATGTCGGCTTTTTCAGGTGTTCACCAGCGGCTTTGAGAATATGTTCCGACAATAGTTATATTGGAGTGTAACCTCACTACCTCACCATGGGAGGCTGTGTGTGACCAGTGACGGACATTTTGTTTTTGCTTTGCTTCATGTTTAAGTGTTTCCATAATAGCAAAAGGCATGAGTATTTCAGACCATTTCTAAAACCCAGTTCAAACCAAAAAGTCACAAAGAAATGGAACAATTTTAGAACGCTGCAGCTGAAGCATTGCCAAGGATTCTTCTTGTCAAATTGCCAGTGGCTGTAGTTCATTTGATACCACTGAGCCTGGCATTATCATCAGTTGTTTTCCTGTTAAATTCTTTGTCAGTACTCTGTGATTTCTGTGCTCATTAAACAACAGAACATCTTCAAGAATAGACAGAAGAATTTCTCAACCCTATATACTTTCACCATTTCATCGATACTAGAAATGCAGTCGTAGTAAATAGCACACTATCACGGTTTATGTTTTAAGAAGCTACCATGTATATCCAGCTAAGCTTGAGAAGACATTAGTGAAAATGGAAATACATAGAGTTGTTAATATGGAAAACATATATTGTCTTGTGTTATCATATTGGTCTGAACTGGGAGGTTTTAGAAAAATCAGTTTCATGTTTTCAACTCATGTAATAACAAATCCTTGGTCTGAAATAGGCTTCAGACTTTGGCCTCTCCTGGTGAAGTGGTATGCACTTTTAAAAGCTGTCATTTTGGACAGGTCATAGTATAGAACGGTGTCAAATTGTCAGTGGTCAAAGGCAGTTTAAGGGTCAATGTCGTACCCATGTTAGCAAATGGACCATAATGTAAAACACATAATGTGACAAGACCTGGAACAATGTTTTCTCAGAGGTGGTCATAGGTGTTTGGTGGTAAGAAGTATAGGAGAAAGGGGACAGGAAAGTATTAGAATTATACTAAATACACAGTGGAAAGGTAATTGATAAAAGGTTAGAGGGGGATTTTCAGATGGTCACCAAATGCCTCAAGAGGTGGATTGACGAGTCTATAGTGTATAGTTTTATACCAGTTTGTGTATATCTGACTACAGTATAGAATATGGTGTGAATTTTACCTTAGTATAGAATGACATTAAATACAATTTGATTTATTAAAAATCTCCAAATGTTAAAAAGAGATATCTTTATTAAGATTATAAGAGATAACTTTTTCCCTGCAGAGTATGGACACTATTCTGTGTATATGTTCTGTGTACTTTATGCAATTTGGCAGAACTCAGGTTTTATTGATTTATAGCAGTTTGTTTTCTGTTTTGTTTTTTTACTTTTTATCTGGAGTGTACAGTACAATGTTATTCAGTAGGTAATTCTACTGGGAAAAGACCAAGAAGTTGTCTCTGGCTGAAAGACAGTCTTAACCCACTCTTGAAAAGGTTTAACAAGTCACCATCACAACTTATTTTGTACTTCTGAAGTGTACTGTATGTACCACCTCGTGGTCTAGTCAATCAATTCAGACTATTCGGTTTTTATTATTTGCTTCTCTGATTGATGATTTCATGACAACTGTCTCTAATTACCCTCTTAAATCACAGTCCTGTAACTTTACTCCCAGCAAAAATAAACAGAAACCAAAACTTAATGCAGTAAATTCGCAGCTAAAAATGTATGATGCTTAGTTGGAGACCGGCCATGACTTATTCTCCTCCAGAGGTTGAAGTCTAAGTTTATCAAATGTTTGTTGTGTTTGTTCTTGGGCCTTCATTTAAGAAAAAAAGAAGAGGTATTCTGAAGTTTCTTCCTTCATTTTATTAACTTCTCTGACCTTATATTTCTGTCATCATTATCTTGTTGTGTGGCTTATGTAAGAGCTGTGTGTTTGTGATGAACACTTCTCCCATCCTGGCTTTGTCGCTTCCACTAATCCCCTCTCTTCCCACTCCCACACTGCTGCCCTTCAGGAAGCTACGCCCCCCGCTGTACCTGCTGCTGTCACACCTGCTGCTGCTGCCCCGCCCACTGAACCGAGCGCTGACATGGTATACACACACAAATGTGTTTAGACACAGTGGAACACAGTTTTCTTTAAGGTCCAGCGTGTAATATTTATGGAGATTTAGGATGTTATAATTGAATAAATGGGAAAGTAATGCCATATAGACACAGATTTAATTAGTGCGTAATCACATGGGGGGAAAAGCTGAATTGTTGTGTTTTTGTTAATGTAGGGAGTGGTTCTCCTTCAACGTCTGCATGTTGTGTTGTTACAGCAGGTGGCATCTAGCTTGGCATTGCTAGAATAACTAAGAACGGAGAATTAGTCTGGGCTCTCTTGGTTTATCTTTAATTTACAAAGGGTGGTTTCAACATTCTCAGACAAAAAATGTTTCTTGATGCAGTTGTTTAGATCTATTAACCAATCAGAAAAGCAGTCATTGTATCAAACCACATCTGACCCACCCCATATCAGATGGATGGTTGTAGTTGGCACTACCCAGCCGAGGCTCAGAGGAAATCAGTCAGAATGGGATCAGTGCCAGACTGATCTGCCAGAGCAAATGAACATTTGCTCTCAACCAGGTACATCTGTTTCTCAGGTTCGGAGGTATCCAGCGTTAAGGTGTATTACCGTCACATACTGTGTCTGAGTGGGGCCCAGAATTAATATCACCTCAACTACAACCCCAGAAGAGACAAAAAACAAATACTAGGTGCATGTCCATCAATGTATCTGCAAATAGTACCAACAGTACCAACAAGTTTTCATATTCACTTGATTTATTTTTGAGCCAACAAAAAGAATTAATGCTAATACAGTGAACATTTAACCCATGTGCCTGATCAGCTAAGTTATCCTAAATAAACAGTGCTCTAATCTTTTTATTACAGTAAGGTGCAGTGCAGCTCATAAGGCAACAACAGCCTAGTTCATTCACTCCAAACCACTTCATGGAAACCAAGGATTATGGACCTCAGCTATAAAATGAAGTATTTTAAAGTTGTAATACCGCTAACAGCTGCTGGGGTCGACTTCAGCTTCTATATACTTGGAACCTCTCTATAAAAACACTATGTTCTTATTGTTCCACTAGTCATTCCAGTCTCTTTTATTAATAAATGTTCTGGTCAATCAGGGTCTGATTGACTGGTAGAATGACATGCAAGGTTGGATTTTTGGAGCTCCAGTTTACTTAATAAGATGCATTCAATCCTGACAGACAGCTTAACTGTAGCTGTGGTTAACAGGTTCCACTAACACAACTGTAAAGTGACTTTGTTACACAGCGCTTGATGAAAATTTACAAAGTCAGTGAGTGAGCATTTAGCATTAGCTCAGCACTAACCCCTTGCGCTCCTGTAGTTCTGCACCTTCTGTCCAAACATGGCCACTTCCAAAAATCCAACACGGCAATGGCCAAATAGCAAACTGATGCTTCAAATGGCAGTTCAGAAACCAATACGTGATGTCAGCCTTCCTCCATCCACCAATTAAATCCAGTCTATGATGTAAACACATATAATTTGCCTTTGTTTGCAACATGTCAAAAGCTTGCATCAAATTGCTTTGATATCTTACTGACATCTAACCCACCTACTGACTTTGAGGAACTGTAGGGGAGGATGGTGTGGGGGTTTTTAGCTGATTGCAATCTGTGTTTTACAGCAAGATCTCGTTAAATATTACACACTGAACCTTTAAGCGCCTTCCCCTTTGCCACTTTAACAGTGAATCCCCATGTGTGCATAAATCATTCACCTGCCATTGCTACTTAGAATTTTCTTCTCACTGCACGGAAACAAAATTGGATCCACTGTGCAAGGATTCAGACAATTCTGCCTTGTTTCTATAATTAATAATAGGACCTGCCATCGGTTTTTACAAACTACCCATCGTATCAGGACATTTGAAGCACAATTAAGCAACAGTAACCACCAATGTACAGTTATTTGTAACACTGAACAGTCTTTGAAAGGGTCCTGTGTTGGAAATTAGAACAGTTGTAGCTAAAGTTAATTACTACCAGGAGCCATAAGCGTAGTTGTCTCTCTGAAACCTATTTGAACCAGAGCAGGGACTGGTATCTTTAGGAAGGCTGACACATACCCACACACAGGTTGGTCTTCACCTAGACGCACACTAATACAAAATCCAGAATTAATGACTTGTAATTCTTTTGGTGTGACCTCCAAGCAAACACTAGCCATTCTGAATGAAAGGCTGTCTGCCTATTGTTAGCTAAAGAGAAAAAAGTGGAGAGGATGAGAGCAAATGGGTGGAAGAAAAAGAGGAGTAGCTATAGAAGAGAGATGTATGGAGAAAAAAGGCACAGCCAGGAGCGGAAAAAGGAGGGAAAAGGGTGAGTCTTTTTTTTTTTTTGTACAGAGAGTCTGCCTTTTGTTGGTTTAATGGAAAGACGGTGGAGAGAAAGCAGGAGAAGAATGAAAGGAGAGGGAAGGAAAGAGCTTCTGAGCAAGTGACGTCTCGCCTTTTGTTAGATAGTGGCAGAAATGGGGAGAGGAAAAAAAGAGGGAGGTTGAGGAGGAGGAGCGGATATGAGGACGGAGCACGATAAGAGGTGAGTGTCAGCTGTAACAAAGCAAGGTCACGGTGTGGAGAATGTCTTCACTTGAAAGAGAACAAGAGAGCAGAGCAGATTAAGACACACATACACCAGCGTACACGCAGAGGCTCAATCGTCTCAGATCCTCTAAGTTTGTCTCTCAGCTGAGGTGCAGCAAAGCAGCTTAATGGTAGATGTATTCAAGAGACCAGTCGAGGGCCTGGAGAGGAGACGGAGGAAATTGAAAGAAAAAAAATTAGGAAAAATAAAAGGAGACGGGCAGAGGGGGAAACAGGTGAGGACACGCTGAGCCGAGTCATAACACTGACGGAAGCATAGACTGTGACACGTCGACAGAGCCACCGTATTGGACCGGTCAAAACTGGCCTGTACATGATGTGTTAACATGTTTACCATCACATACTATGAGTGTGGACCAGAGTCAAAATCCACTCAACTAAAACCGCCCAGGACAGATGAAACAGTGTGTCTAAGGGAGGATTTCATTCAATTGATTACAAACACACAACAGGGAAGCTACAGTATTGTATAAAAAGCATTGTGTTGTTTACACTTCTTAACTGATTTCAGGGAGTGTTTATTTTTTATTTTTTTTCCAGATGTACAGTATGATCTGAGTCAGAAAAATAGCAGCTCCCTCATTTATTTGTATGTAGTCACAGGCCAGTCCAATACAGCAATGACTTTAACTCACAATCCAACAGCCAATATGTCTACGTACAACATATGGACAAAAGTATTGGGACAGGTTGATTTCAGGTGTTCCATTGCTAACAGGGGCTGGGATGCACTTGTGATGGGAGCTTTTATTTTGTCTTTAGGGTTAATTTTATTTGAACTTTCATCTAAAATACTTACAAATTGCTCCAGAGTTTGTTTGTACTCAACTTTGAATATTTAACTGTTAGATTTGTGTAATTTTTCTCACAATCTCATCATTAAAAATCAGTTTAAATCACAAATAACTGGTTTCTTCAACTCTCACTCAAAAAGAAAAATCAACCTTTAAAGTTAAAAAAACTAAATATTGATTTGACATTTGTCATTATTATAGACATCAAGTAACGTTTTTATAATGATAATTTAAAATCAGCAGAAATGGGAAGTCATAGAAGATTTAGATGTGTTATGTCCTAATATAGTTGTCCATAGTGTAGGTAATATACTGTATATGTCTACACACAAAAGCAAAGGAACATAGAAAAGGCTCAGACAGGATCACTTGTCTCTCATCATTGACTGTAATACAGTTTTGTTTTTTTTTTGTTTTTTGTTTTTCCTGAAATAACATCTTATGGTGTGTAACTAATGTTTTTAAATCAACTAAGAAGAAAAAGAAACTTAGGGTATTTGTCCTAGATCCTTCACTGTTTTCACAACTGCACTACTTTCACATACATTTCACTTTATTGTATCATCTATATGACATATCCAGGTTAGAGGAGATGGGATGGTGATATAAAAGAGAAAGGAGGGAAATGATCAGAGAAAGAAAGAACAATTGGAAAATGGAGAAAAAAATTAAGAGGTAAAGTAAGGAGTAAGTACATTGAGAAAATTAAATGTTAAAAAATGTGGTTTACAGAAAGAGTGTGGGAGTGGAAAGCTAAAGAGCAAAATGAAGAGTATAGGTGAGAAAAAGAGACTGGAGTCGGTAGAAGTTTGGAGAAAGAAGATGAAAGAAGAATCTGAACGGATACAGAGGCTTCAGGCAGAGGGGGATGAAGACAAGAGGAGGCAAAGAAGGGAAAGACAATTTTTAGAGAGCAGGGAGGTGGATGAGTAGGGAATAGTAGAGGAAAATCAAGAGTTGAATGGATTACTTTTTTCAAGAGGGAAGGATAAGCAGAGGAGTGATTAAGAGAGTACAGGAAAGGAGCTGTGAGGATAGAGAAGTAAAAAAAAAAGCAAATACAGGAGGGTGAAAAGGAGAAAGGAACAGGATTTGAGAATATGAACAAGAGCATAGGTTAAGAAAAGAAAAGGGAAGTTTGGCTGGTGGGAGTAGAACAGGCAGAGGAGAAAGGACAGGATAAAGAGTAAAGTTGAGGAAGGGATGGGACAGGAGGAAATGGAAGGGGAGAAGAGTATGAAAGTGGATAAGAATATCGTAGCATATGGGAGGACAGGAGGGAGACATTAAATGAGAGAGAAAGTTGGACAAGAAAATACTGGAGATGTGAGAGGAATAAAGAAGAGACAAGTAGAAGAAAGAACTGCAGGAGCAAGGCATAAAAAAGCTCATTTTATGACTCCTGTTTGTACTTTCTCATCTATAACAACACTGACATCTTCTGGTCAGCGGTGGAACTGCACCTTATAAGTGCAGTCATTTAATCTCAATGAATCTGCCACCAGGATGGAACCAAAATCAAATGGAAATCAAACCGCAGTGATCATTGTTTAGTTGAGATACCGGCAATGTATTTCTAGAATCAAACTGTGGGAAGGTCTGTTGATTTAAGGCCAAATCTATTCCAGCAAAACCTGATTTAAAGTGGATGAAACAAACATAAACTGATGAAAGATGGTTGCAATCAAACTAATGTTAGAATCCAAATGCTGTAAGTGGGAATGTAAATTATGTTAATCTCATGATCCAATGTCTATTAAGATAGTGTTTTTAATATTATCTATGACTGTTTTTGTGGAGACTCCAAAATAATTTATTCTCTTACTATCTAACTGTGATTTATTGTATTCATTCATATCTTCATTTACCATTTTCCAGTAATAATCATGTATTATGCTTTATTTAATTTACTGGTTGTGAAGATGTTCATCAAAGCTCTGAGTAAATTCAGAGGTTTTTATAACACAACAGAAAAACTGAAGCACAAGTGACATTTTCAACAAAATATATAATGGATTTTACCTGAATTATTTCACTGTATTGATAGGATTAGAGGATCAAAAGTTATTAAACATTTTATATCAATAGATGTTTTTGACTGTTAATGTCTTTTAAAGTTAATTAATATTAAGTATTGTTCTATTACACATGCAAGGCCTCACATATAAATCTGAGTTTCATCTTCTGATAAAGGTAAAGGTAATGTTAACTCCTCTCAGTTTTATGTAAAGCTCTATTTTATGCCTCACTGTGACAAACCAGGTCTTCAGGTCCCTGCAGATCAGAAGCAAAACCCAATGAGTGTGGCTGACGTGTTGTGTCCAGGTGTTAAAGTTCCTGTTGACAAGAGGCAATGGGTGCAGTGCAGCAAAACCCCGTCAGAGTAACTGACATGTTATGTCCAATCTCCAGGATTCATGTGCTTCAGCTGTGGCCCCGACAGCGCTGGAGCAGGCCTATCAGTTTGGACTGACCCGAAACAGCCACATGGGCTTCGCCTTCGATGACACCAAAGTCAGAGAAAGGTACGCCTTCGGGATTATTTCTATAATTATTTTTGCTTTATCACGGTACATAAAGACAGTACGTAAATGTTTGCTTCAGATTGGACACAACTTACACACCCACGGAAGCACAAATAACACTGAGCCTTTACAGGAATTGATTGTACAACAGCATCTAAATGAAAATGATCATTTAAGCTGGATATGCTGACCGCGTTCACACATCTGTCTGTATATTTTCTACATGTAAACATACTCAGTGCAGGGGAGTGTGACCCCTGTGTGACCCTCGTGTTGCATGGTTTCATATATATTATCAGGTTTTAGCCTCGATCCCTCTCTATGGATGGCAGCAGTTGTAAATAATGAAAGGGAAAAAGCGTGAGTGACTGAAAGCTGAGCAGAATCCAGGAAAACATGTTGTATAAATAATAAGGTGTTGAACTAGAGAATGTGTTCTTGACTTGATCGACCTTAAAGTCAACCTTTTGTTCAACAATATGATAGGAATAAAAACACACGCATACACAATGTCTCAAAATGGTAAAGGAGTATTCAGAAACCTTGACTCCCATCCAAAAGAAATGTACGGAGCCCCGCTAGGGTCACGGTGGGAAATATTTTTACACTGAAGTATTGCGTTCGCACGCAATACTATTGCGTTCCCTCGCAATAGTTTTGCGTTCCCACGCAATCGTATTGCGTTCGAA